>JAFEMH010007766.1:0-77630 GCA_022495995.1 Adenophora triphylla var. japonica
GTGTCACTTACGACCAAGGTTCCAATACCATGGAAATTGTCAAGCTCAACGTCCAAGACATGCCTATCCGATAATTGGAAGCACGTGATTCACGCAACGAGGAATCCTCTCGATCAAGTGAAGGACGACGACTTCACAATATCATCTATTCCAGTATCCCGACGAAGCCAAGGATCCCGTCCTCGTTATCGCATTCTCGCAACACCAAGGTCACCTCGATGACCGCCCTCGCTCATGGTAAACGAGGCACCGGCCAAGCGAGCTCGTAGCTCATCACTACTTCCGAGTACTCAGCCCCAGCCGGCAACCGGCCCGTGCCGTCGCCAAGCTTATACCCTCAAGCGCCGCCAAGGCCAAGGGCAACAAAGAAAGGAGACCAAGCTCCTCACCCCGCTACAAGTCGATCGACTCGGGAATGCTTCCGCAGCCTACCCCGAAAACATCTCGTGAAAGTCTTCCCCGCAAGGCGTAGCCGCCTTCCGACACAGAAATGACCACCTCAAAGATCAACATGCTTCGGGCTCGATTCTACTCCCAAACCGCCACGGCCCCTGATTCGTACATCCCGCCAATCGACTGCTAGCTCGATAGACTTGGCGATCGAACGAGATCACGAGACCGTCAACATTGCAGTAATTCAATACCCCCGTGGGGTCAATCAAGCGTATATGGGCAAACTTCTTGGTGATCGAGATTAAGGAAGGACGCATGGAATGTCCTGGCCCGACTTCCTTCGTCAATGTAATCCAAGTGTTCCGCCATTCGGCGATTTGAATGTAATCACGGTTCTCGACACTAGCCGCACGATGCGCACCTACGGAGACCGCCTAGGTCTCGCAAGGAAAGCTCTCATGGAGCTAGCCGCTCAAGAAAGTCGTCTTTGGGACGAAGACCAAGCTCGAAAGACCTACAGGGACCAAGCCCTTAAAGTGTCACAGGCCTTCTGACATAAAGCTAGAGGCCACTCTAGACCAGCTCGACTCAAGAGTTTTGCCCATGGCAACTTCCCGACTACCGTCTGTTCTCATCCAACCCCTCTCGCTGTGCAAGGGTGGTCAACGGTCCCGATGACCTAGGAGATGGAACGACACAAGCAGAACGAATCCCGCCGCTTACCTTCCCGAGGAAAGCAAGTTCTCTCGTGAAAGCGACGATGAAGACGATGAAACCATTCTCTTCCAAGCCGGGCATGAAGTCAACAAAACCGGACTCCCAAGGGTCCTGGGAGGATGGGAACGGATCATTACCGCACTCAAATTGAAAGGCCAACTCGTGGAGGAAGGTCTATTTAAAAACAGGAGGAGGATGGAAATTGCCTCGAGCAACTACTCAGTGGAAATTCCACACCTACGTACTTCATTTACGTAAAACAATCAACTGGGACAAAGAACTACCACATGGGCAGATGTTCGGAAGCCGTATACTCACCTTCCGACATACCCGCCACTCGATAAAGCGTAGAAGAAAACTCTCCCCGACGGAGGTTTACCTAGACCGCCGCACGCAGCTCAAAGAAGCACCGGCTATTCTCACATGGGAAGAAACGCAGCATTAACTCGACGCAGCTCCGCCGCAAGAAGGTTGATCCGGGGCCCGCAGTGGGAGGAAAACTAGCCAACCACGAGTATCGCTGCACCCAACCTGCATCGCCCGAGTATGCTCAAAGAAGAAGGAAAGGAACGCGATATACCGTGGAAGAGATCAAGGAGACCGTTCGCTTGAGCCGAGAACTCTCCAACCTCCCCGAGGGTCAAGCAACGCACGCTGGGCCAGTGCAATCACTGCCAGTGCACCGACATTCGAACAGCCTACGTCAAACCGTAGGCTACCTCCCCGCAGAGGCACCTAAGCCGCATCCCGGGACGTAATCCGCCAAGCCGCCGAAGCTCCCGGAATTCATCCACAATCAATGAGTTGAGGGAAGACATATGGCCCTATGCTACGAGGAATCCTCCTCTAACTATGGCTCAACTCAGTAGTGCACTGCTCGTAAGGGACCAAACCCGATGTCGCCGTTCTAACCCGATCGGGTCAAATCCATGCATTACCACCTAAGGCCACCAAAAGCCGACGGAGCTGTAATCGCAACCGGCCACTCAAGACACAAGTTCCTTGAAAGAGGACCCGATCCTCACTCACCAAGCACCTGTGCGAACATTTCCCTTTGGTCTCTCGCTCACCTCCTCTTATCCTCACAAGCTCAAGCTAGAGGAAAGCCCGGCCCGTACCATGGTCCCCGTGGACGCAACCCCGCATGAAGTCATTCGTATGATTGGTAACATCCACTATGGCAACATTATCACCTTCTGCATTTGGACCTTCCAAAATTTGGGGCCGATCACAATGAGCCGCTCTACATCACACCCAAACTGACGAGCGTCGCCTTCCCCGCGTGTCGGGTAGACGGAGGTTCCGGAATGAATGTCTTGCCCGCCAAGATGATGGACCCGCTTGACATCAAGCCCACGTATCTTAAGCCTTCACCCACACCGTCAAGGCCTATGACTCTACTTCCCGTACAGCCTCTGGGTTGCTACCCTTAACATCTCGGTTCGGCAAGCGGTGATCCCCACCGAATTCCAAGTGTCGACATTCCAATCACTTTCACAGCCCATCCCGGGCGTCCCCGTCGCATCAAATCAATGGCGTGGCATCCACCCTTCACCAAAGGCCTCAAGTTCATGCAAGGCAACGAGCTAACCACGCCTACGGCGACGTTGTCACCACCGAGGGACCAAAGCACCAACGACATTCCGGGCCTTGGAAATCAAGCATAATGATGACATGCCATTAACTCGGATTCACTCGAGACCTCCAAGATCCAAATATGCAACGTGGACCTTCCACTGCCTCACGATCGATTCCTCCCGCCACGAGGATGATGAAACTCATGAACTTCATCCCAGATCGGGCTCGGCAAAAGGCCGCAAGGCCAAGCACCAAGTTATTGGAAGTCAAGGACCACACCACGGTCCAGTGGGCTTCGCTACGTGCCAACACCGGCCGACATCAAGGAAGACAAAAGGCTCGCCCGCACCAAGGCAAAGAACCCACAAAAGGGGAACCTCCGACGGCACACCCAATCTCCGACCTTACAGCCTTTGACCTCGCTCATTACTTCACCAAGGGAACCGACAGCTAGAATCGAGGGGACCGATAAGGGAACCGACAGAACCGAGGGGACCGACAAGGGAACCGACAGAACGAGGGACCGACAAATGGAACCGATGCCAGAATCGAGGGGACCGACAGCTGAACCGATGAAGATGAGAAAGAAGCAGTGAATAGTCAACACCAAGACTACGTAAAGAATGGAACAGCCTAGCACGGACCTCAAGCGTTTCGTAGGACTCAAAGCTAATCCGATAAGGGGAGCATTCCTCGACATCACAGCCTCTACCTCGGACCAACCGCCACCACGGCCCAAAGATGAGTACACATTCAAGGGAATCCTGCACTTGGAGGAGCAACTCAAGGTACTCTCCATGGGAAACAAGTTGTTCGGATCACCGCCGAGGCCACATTCGAGACAAGAAATCCAAAGCGTAAGGAACCAATTCATAGAAGACGCTCAGCTGACCACTCTACAGTAGTCTGCTTGAAGAAGTCATGGAGTTGCCCAACTTGATCGATCGGGGCTCCGACAACAAAGCATGATCGCCATGATAGGGACAGCAGGAGCCAAGCCTCTCGATCCCCGCACCCTCCTCAAGCATCCAAGAATGCCATCGAAGAATTGGGTAACTTTCACCGACCAAGGGCAAGCCAGTGTAATTGGAAGACAAGCCGGGCCCGCACCCACATCTCCCTAAACCCGGTCTCAAACCCTTCGAGCCGCCTCCTGTCGTAGTCCAGCCCTTCCGAGTCATCCAACGGCCTTACGCCGAGGACTATAATGTTGTAGCCAATCATGTATTCCCGTTCTGTGTAATGAAAAGTCTCGACCTTTCTGAGTATCCTCTCATTGCCACTTTAACAACCGATAAGTTAACAAACAACTTAAAAGACGTTAATAATTCAATTGATAAAGAAGCATACATTAAACGAACAATACATTAGAGAAGTTCTCGAGCGTGTAGTTGACCAAGAGGACAACCGGCCCAAGCCGCCGAAGAGGTTATGACCAAAGTGAACTCGGGGTCGCTGCAAGAGCCTAAAGAAACACAAGTGGGCGCTTTTCGCCGATGCAGTAAAAGGAAGCCCCGATAAGCCTCCTCCGGAGTATGTTGACGTGTTCGCCCGGTCATATCAGACATGCCAGACTCGATCCTCAATCGTGGAGCACGTAATTCCCGGATCCCGAATCCAAGCCTCGCTCAAATGTAAGCCGCGCAAGATCAAGCCAGAGTGGTCCTTGCAAGTTAAAGAAGAAATTGAGAAAATGCTCCGAGTTGGTTTCATCGTAGTGATTGAGTACCCGACTTGGCTCTCCAACATCGTGACGGTCACCAAGGCCAACGGAAAGGTCGATGCCGCGTGATTTCCGGGATCTCAACAAGGCCACCCTAAAGATGATTTCCCACCGCCTAACATCGACATGCCGGTCGACACCACGGCAAATTTCGAAGTAAAGTCCTTCGTGGACGGGTTTGCCGGATACAACCGCATCAAGATGTCCGAGGAGGATCGTGCCAAGATCGCCTTCACCACTCCACGGGGACATATCGTTACACGGTCATGCCGTTCGGCCTAAAGAACGCCGGGCTACTTACCGGGCCGCAATGCAGCCTCTCTTCCATGACATGATTCACAAAGAAATCGAAGTATATGTCGACGACATGATCATCCACTCCAAGGGATCGACATGCAAGACATGACAGATCTCGAGGAAGTTCTTCAACAGACTCGTAAAACACTCCATGAGGTTGAACCCGGCAAAGTGCACCTTCGGCGTCAAGCGCGGCAAGGTACCGGGGTACATGGTTACGTAAAGAGGTATCGAAGCCGATCCCAGAAAATCAAGGCCATCATCGACATGAAGCCGCCTCAAACCCCGACGTAAGTGAAAAGCTTCATGGGAAGACTTCAAGACATCACCGCTTCATCAACCGCTTGACATCTTCTCGCGAGCCCATGTTCAAACCGATGAAAAGAATGCCGACATCAAATGGGACTCCGAGTGCCAAACAAATTTTCGAGAAGATCAAGACCTACTTGGTTAATCCCACCCCGTGCCCGCCACATGAAGACAAGCCACTACTCCCGTATCTCGACAAGAATGTACACATCTATCTGAGCAATGCCGGCACAAGAACAGTAAAGATTCCAAGGTTGAGCATGCAATCTACTTCGTAAGCCGAAAGCTTCAAGGAAGTGAACTCACTACTCAAAGATCGTAGAAAACCCGTACCGCCTGTATGGGTAGTCGGGAACCGAAACACTACATGCGCCGCATTCTGCTCCCGGTCTCCAAAGTGGACCCCGTCCGATATCTCTTTGACAAGCCATCCCCTCAATGCGGCTAGCCAAGTGGTCATTCTTCCCGCCGAGTTCGACATCAAGTACATGGTCGAAAATCAACAAAGGGCGTAGTAATGGCGCATCGCCTTGCCGACTTCCCGAGCAAAGGAACCTAAGGGTCCCGATCCGCAATTTCCGACGACGGAATCTTTTCACTTGACAAATAAGCAAACCGCCGGCAACTCTTCTTCGATGGGGCAGCCAACAAGAAGGGGAATGGCATTGGAATGCTCCTTGTCGATCCCAAGGACGAGCATACTCCCATAGCCATCAAGCCGAATTTTGAAGCAACCAACAATGCAAACAGAATACGAAGCCTCGTGCAAAGCAGTTTGGAAGCCGCCTCGAGCGCAACATCTTAGAGCCGGGATGTATATGGAGACTCAAAGATTGATCATCAATCAAGTATCCAACAAATGGAAGACGGTAGATTCTCGGCCTTCGAAGTACCACGCGTACATGGAGGAGCTCATTGCTCGCTCAAGGACATCTCTTTTCACTATTTGCCAAGAGACAGAAACCGCTCGCGCACGCCCGGCAACCCTCGCCTCTTGTCGAAATTCCCGAAGGGAAAGCAAGAAACCCTCGTAATAGGCACGGAAACACCCGCCTATTGCCGCGAGATCGAAAAGAAAAAGAAACGATCGACGAACCCCGGTACAATCAAATTTACCAAGATCCAAAGCGGAGAAGCTTCCTTCACAAATGAAGATGGAAAATACAAAGAAGGGATCAAAGCCAAAAACATGATGGCATTAAAACGCCCGGCATCCCATTTCGTCATTCTCGGGGGTATGTTGTACAAGAAGCGCCACCAAGGACCACTCCTTCTGTGTAAACAAAGAAAAAGCCAGCCGAGCTAATGAACGAAGTTCACAACGGAACCCGCGGTCCGCACATGAACGCCCGAGCATTGACACGCATCATTCTCCGTATGGGATACTATTGGATATCAATGGAAACAGATCGCATCCAGCTTCGTCCGAAGCCGCGATAAATGTCAACGGTTTTCCAACCTCAATCACATCCCTCCTCACGAACTCTACCGCATGACTACGCCACGGCCTTTCGCCACATGGGGAATCGACGTCATCGGCAAGATCACTCCTCCAGGGAGCAATGGTCACGAGTTCATTTTAGTCGCACGACTACTTCACCAAATGGGTAGAAGCCAGATCGTACAAGGTACCGAATTCTAGGAAGGTGGCCGAGTTCATCCGAGAGAACATCATGTGCCGATACGGAGTGCCCAACGAGATCATCTCCGACAATGGGACTCACTTCGAAGGAAATTGTGACCAACTACCGACCGACCCGTAGTCACACGTCACAGTCTTCTCCTTACGTACCACAAACCAATGGTGCAAGAGAGGCAGCCAACAAGACTCTCGCCATGATAATCGTAAAGATGACCACTGCAGGCCTGGACCGGCCCGAAAAGCTACATCTAGCCCTCTCGGGGATACCGAACATCGCCGAACCGCCACAGGGAGACTCCGTTCGCACTTACCTACGGAATGGAAGCAATGTTACCCGTGGAATTGGAAATTCCATCCCTCCGAGTCCTCTTGGAAAACGGGATCAATGAAGTCGAATGTCTACAGAGCCGTCACGACGAACTTGCTCTACTCGACGAGCGCAGATTGAAAGCCATGGCACACACTCGAGCCTACCAGAGCGTAATGGCACGAGCATTCGACAAGAAAGTCAAGATCCGAGACATCGAGAAGGTGACTTGGTGCTAAAGGAAAAGCCTCCTACGCAGTACCAATCCCTCTAAAGTGGGAGCCTACCCGGATAGGACCGTTCGTGGTACAAAGAATCTTCTCCGGAGGAGCCATGAAGCTAGCAGACATGGACGGAAACCCTTTCGTTAACCCCGTGAACGGAAGCAAGCTCCGCAGATACTTCGTTTGAGGAAGAGCACGAGTCAACTCACCTTCCCCATACACCGTCCCTCGCAAATTAAAGTGCTAAAAGAGTAATACCCAACCGGATACATTCCCGCTAATGATCCAGTAAAAACAGTGGTCGCACTTCTTTTGTCTTTGTTTTTCTCAAATTCACCTAAAAGTGTCGAACTACGGTGACCTCGAGCCCCTTAGTCCAATTGTAAAAGGGGAACGTAGGCACCATCATTGGTCTCGGTCTAAAAACAAAAAAATACAATAAGCATCAATTGCTTGTGTTTCGAAAACTCTTTTCATTTAACCTACAAATTCATAACGGTTAAAACATTCTTTGATGAGTTCAAGCACGGTCAACTCTTGACTCGCTACACGCTAGCAAAACTACAATACAACATTAATCAATTAATGTGTCTCGCAATGACAATGGATGGATACTGACAAAGAAGGTCAACCTAGTTTCCCGTACTAGGTCCTTCATCCTTCTTCCCTTCCCTTTTCCCCGGCGAGTGTTCTTCACCTTCGCAGAAATATTCCGTAGGCCTTCTACCTCGGCTCGTGGACTCTTCCCGACGCCTCCGTCAATCCCGTGGCCGTCAATACAGCTCCTTTCTCTAGCTCGTCTCGAGCCGCCTCGCTTCGAGCCATCATCGCAGTTGCTTTGATTGGCCTCCCGATCAAGACTTGCCACATAATCGGCCATGGCATCGCGCACGATTCCTGTGGTTAGCCTCGCTCGTCCTCCTCAATGTCGAGCCGTCTGTGTGATCGCACTCAACAAACCACTCCGTCTCCACAAGATAGCCATCTCGTGTCTCCCCATACACTCTTCGTACTACCCGTATATCAAGCCGCAGCAAAGCCCCTCTCTCCGGCGAAAGAGAACCCCGGGCAGAAAGGACGTGTATTGCCACCACCGGGTGACCAAGCAATAGCGTCGAAGGATCCTCCATCCGCAGAGATCCCACCTCAAAGGTAGCAAGATAACTCGTATCGGCCAGCTGGCACTCGCTCCACTGCATCGCCGCAGTAACCAATGATGGAATATAGAAAGACGTCTCGAGATGCCCCGGCACTCGACGATCAATGTACCCTCCCGAGCGGTCCTACAAGTCTCAGAATCTCCAATGGGGAACCCACCATCGCAAGTGATGCGTGCAAAGTCTCGCCATCCGTGAGCTCCAAACTCTCACTCGATTACTCCCTATCACCAGAGGACGCCGCGAGAAAGACCAAGCGTCACAGACATTGGCACCTCGTGCATCATCTCGCAGCCTCTCCTCAACCACATGGTCGCATAGCGGGACTCCTCCCCACATGTATCGACTACCGGCCGCCATCCGGCCTATGCCTGTGAACGTCTCGCCCAAGACCAATGGCACGATGTCTCCTCCACTCCGCACCGCCTCACCAGTGTCCAAGACACCGTGATGGCACACACCTGCAGACGTGAATGTGAACAGAGTAGCAATCACGCACAGAGCAAACGCGTCCCACGCAAAGACGCTCCTCGCCTCCGGCAAATCTTTCTGGGCAATCCCGAAATGTCAACGTAATCGGTATCCTCAGACAAGATCCCGTATGCTTCTCCAAATGAGATACCCAACAAGGACACTAGCTTCTCAACGGTGGCCATGCCACCAAAGATACGGAAGAACTAGCTGCTCCGCCTCGTGTCCTCCTGCACGGCCCGGAAATCTTCAAACGTAGGAGTGACTTCGTTGTACGAAAAGCCGTACACATTCCTCCTTACGTCCTGTAACCGAGACGCGGCTCTCAAAAGATCCCAATCCGGCATGAGCTCCTTCAAAGCCCAAACAGATTTAATCCCGTAATGCCTTCGAAAACCTTTTGTTCTCGCCTCGTGTGGTTCCGTACTCCACGATCGAAAGTTGTCCAAATATCGCTCTTGCATCCGAGACGATAACTTGGGAAAAGGAGCCATGTCGAAGGTGAAGAAAACCTTAAAGAAATGGAAAAGAACTCACTGTAATGAGCAAAGCAATGCGTAGCTTCTTACAAATTGCAAAGCCGAAACCGCAATTTAAAGAATCTGAAATTCAATCCTAGTCCCCGGATTCTCTCGCAGCTTGACTTGGTCAACTCGCAGCCTACCGCTTTAAAAGTTGGAAACATTTCCAAACCATGCCCTGTTCACTCTTATGAAATCTCGCGTGCTCGCCCGATTTCATTTAACCAATGTCAATATCCCTTCCGCCCCGGCTCGTGCAACAAGCAGTAAATAATTAAAAATTAGTGCATACATGCTTAATTTTTGACCCGTTCAATTTTTAATGCATTTCTCCTTTTTATTTATTTTTGATTAACCTATTTGCTTATTTGCCGAAAATAATCAAGGTGATCACGTAATAAATATGGCATGTGTTCCGCCCCACGGCGCCTTTTTGCAAATACATTTCAAATCAAAATTTGTTCCCGACAAATACATGCATTTTGTCTAAACAAAATAGTAAAGAAAGAAAGCAAGAAAAGGGGACTACTCGAGTCCCGCTCGTCATCCGTACACTCGACGACGCTCCGCCGCCGCCGGACTGTCGCAAACAGAACTCGCCGAACTCCTCCAAATGAATAGGCAAAGGGCCTCCTCGGAGTACGCGAACTCGAGGACTCTCTCTCGCGCCCGAGTGCGCAAGAAGGAGCTCCAAATCCAGCCGTTCCGCCCGCGAACCGGCCAAACCCCGCGTGAAGTCCTCCCCACCACCCGTGGGAGCAGGCGAACCCTCGGCCTAGACGGCCCCCGATCGCGGACGTCCACGCTCCTCCGGAACCGCACCGCATGAACTCCACGAGCCTCCCGGGCGTAGGGCGACCACCCGTCCACCAACCTCATGGCCTCATTGTACGTACGGCCGATACCCGCGAACCAGAAAATCATCGAAAGCGAATGTAAAGTACAGATGCATCATGTGCGTAATGCTACTATCAAATGCGTAAAATCAAAAGATGCTCACCGAAGCATTGGGGTCCGCCCCGTATCGTGGTCTCGCTCCGCCGGAGCGGATCACAAGTCGCCCGCGCGAACCGCCCAGCCTCGTACGCTAGCCTAGCTCGCGGACAGAAAATGTCGAGGACCTCCAGAACCTCGCCTCCCTATGCCGCACCTCGCGGGCTCCTCACCTCATCCTCAAGAAAACATCATAAGCGGCCCCCGCTATGATGTACTCTGAAGTACACACCCCGAAGGTATCCCTCCACTCATCCATCGCATCTCCCGGATGCCGCATGTACAAAGGAGGATCCACCGGCACCAAAGGAAGGGACCCCGCCTATGCCGACGAGTCACCCTCTCCCCAAATACATGGCGTCGCAGCTGAAGTCCCACCAGAGCTTCCGCCGCCGTGTAGTCTCGCCGGCACCGCACCGCGACATGATCAAACCTCGCTTCCACTGTGTCACTGATCCTCTCTGAGAACTCTGTGTTCGCCGCCAGAGATATCTCCTCGTACGACACTCGAGTGCCAACCTCGAAGAGACCGCCCTCTTCGCCTTCTTCTCGCCAAACCAAAGAAGGCAGGGAACAGGGACTGCACGGCTCGACGTCCCAAGCTCGCGGATCAACACCTCGTAGCACTGCACTCCGCCAAGAGAATGGAAAGTTATGTCACTACAAAGCGTATACATACGAGTACATAAAAGAGGCAAGGAAGAGAAAAAGCACGTAAACTTACATCCAAGACAAAGCGTGAAGGGCCTAAATGTGTGCTCCTCTCCCCGCGAGAACTCCGTCCAAAGAGCGGTGTAGAGCTCGCCGCCCAGCCTCTCCCCACGCAAACCCCTCACGGCATCCAGATCCGCTACGCCGACCCGAGCAGAGGGAAGTGACAAGACGTGTCGGAAGTCGGGAACAAAGTCGCCGATAGCGCAAACCAAAGGAACCTCGAGCTGACGCTCCGCGGTCATCCTCAAAGGACCCAGCTGTATAATCGGCAACGCCCGCCTCAAGTGACGCTCCATCGGCTCGTACCGAATGCCTAAGCCCCCGGCATCGGTAATATCGAAACCCAAAGCAGCCTGCATAACCGCTCCGGGTGTAACCATCAACCCACACCAGCGCGTTGCCATAAGTCGGCAACCCAGCTGATAGCGGCAAAATCCGTGGGAGTCACCGTCGCTCCCCCATCTCGAAATGGAAAGTGTGGGTCGTATCCCACTGCATTTCGCCACGCGACATACATGGACTCGCCCTCGGCGTATCACTGTCAGCAGCCTACAAAGACTGATAAACCCAAACACCCGAGTCAATCACCACTGCCGTGGACTCCTCTCTCCTCTCGAGCCACGTCCGGATAAGGCCCCACAATGCTCGCACCGCCTCAAAGGCACCCCGACTCTTCCGGGTTGTGGGTATCAACCATCCCCGTCCCCTCGCACAAACAAGACAGAAGCAACGTCAACAAAATGCAACAACGCATGTCAAAAGGATGCAATGCAGATACGGTTCTCATTCATTTCTACGTATATTCAAAATCTTTCGAAAACTCCGTCGAATCTGAACTTTCAAAATCTTTCGAAAACTCCGTCGAATCCGAACTTTCAAAATCTTTCGAAAACTCCGTCGAATTCGGAACTTTCAAATTCTTTCGAATTTTTCGAAAATTTCGCTCCGTCCCGAATTAAAGCTACTTTAATTTTGGAAAATGCATTTAGACATGGAATTTTGCAACCAAAATTTTTATGTCATCTACCCATGATGTCAATTGAACTACGTCCTAGTCAATTTCGACAACGATTCATATCAAAGTCAAAAGCCCCAAATCGGGCACCAAAATCCCTAAGTAAATTCCTAGCAAATTTCTAACATTTAAAGAATGCACATTCTTGAAATTAATGGAATTTGTAGGAACTTACGTGTCTTTCGATCCCTCCCTTGAGTTGTGAGGTCCCTCGCCGGATAAAACTCCGCCGGATTCAATGAAAGAGTGGTGGTTCGAATGGTCCGAACCAATCGAGTTCTTTCGTTGTCGGTCCTTCCATGGCGAGCCATTGGTCCTCCTTCACCCTCCATAGCGATTTTCCCTCACAAATTCGAGCAAACCTTGCAATTTGGGTTGGATTTCTTTCTCTCCTCTCTCTCTCTCGCCGGCAACAATGGAAGAAATGGCCATTTTCTTCCCTGCCTCGGCATTTAAAAAGTTTTCGAAAATGCAAAAGTCCGACCGGACTCTTACCGCACTGCACAATTTTTGCCCCTTTTGCCCTCGCCTGCAATTCCAATTTTACCACTTTGGCCCCCGAAAGTGTAAAATTTCCCCCAGTTAGACATTTCTAACGCCCTATCCCCCGAGGATAAATCAAAGTTAGTTCTCACTAACGT
This sequence comes from Adenophora triphylla var. japonica, assembly GCA_022495995.1. Lineage (NCBI taxonomy): Eukaryota > Viridiplantae > Streptophyta > Magnoliopsida > Asterales > Campanulaceae > Adenophora > Adenophora triphylla. Next base: position 12,703 of record JAFEMH010007766.1, read on the forward strand.
TCGTCTCCAGACGTTAAATTCCCAGTTAGTCCTCACTAACGTTCGTCTCCAGACGTTAAATTCCCAGTTAGTCCTCACTAACGTTCGTCTCCTGACGTTAAATTCAGTCCAGTTGACGTTTGACATTCAAACGTTCCACCATGTCTCCGGACATTTCAATTACGATTCCGTCTCCCGACGTTAAAATTTAAATGGTCCAATTCTCAATCGCGACCTTTCACGGTCCGATTTCAATTCTCAATCGCGACCTTCGCGGTCCGATTCCAAATCCTCATTCGTGACCTTTCACGGTCCGATCTCAATCCCCAATCGCGACCTTCGCGGTCCGATTCCAAATCCTCATTCGCGAACTTTCACGGTCCGATCGCAATTCTCAATCGCGACCTTCGCGGTCCGATCTCAATCCTCAATCGCGACCTTTCACGGTCCGATCTCAAACAGTCAATCCGGCCTTCGCGGTCCGATCTCCACTCTCTTATCGAGACCTTCGCTCATCTCCGGCAACAGCAATAAGCCCGAACCCCAAGGTACGAACGCCTTGCACACAGTCATCTCTCCGGCAACAGCAATAAGCCCGAACCCCAAGGTACGAATGCCTTGCAAACGGTCATCTCTCCGGCAACAGCAATAAGCCCGAACCCCAAGGTACGAACGCCTTGCAAATGGTCATCTCTCCGGCAACAGAAATAAGCCCGAACCCCAAGGTATGAACGCCTTGCAAACAGTCATCTCCGGCAAAGAATAAGCCCGAACCCCAAGGTACGAACGCCTTGCAAATGGTCATCTCTCCGGCAACAAAGAATAAGCCCGAACCCCAAGGTACGAACGCCTTGCAAATGGTCATCTCTCCAAGAAGCAATAAGCCCGAACCCCAAGGTACGAACGCCTTGCAAACAAGTCATCTCCGGCAACAAAGCAATAAGCCCGAACCCCAAGGTACGAACGCCTTGCAAATAGTCATCTCCTAAGAACAAAGAATAAGCCCGAACCCCAAGGTACGAACGCCTTGCAAATAGTCATCTCACCTAACAAAGAATAAGCCCGAACCCCAAGGTACGAACGCCTTGCAACAATCCCTCTTCGGCCATCCAAGTAAGCCCGAACGCTCATCCCCACAGATAAAACCGGCAACAACAATAAGCCCAAGACCCAAGGCACGAAAGCCCTCGTCAGCATCGCAACTCCGGTTTGAGTCGCCACACGCCCTCAAAGGTTTCGTAAGTCCTGTGTTCGACGCCTCCTACCAGCCTCCATTCAAGTACACTTACCTCGCGAATGGTCTCATCCAGGTTTAGACGCCTCCTAACAAGCTTCGCTGTGTCAAGGTCCCCATGCGCGGCCCTTGCCCCTTTTCGAACTACGATCGGCTTGATTCGCTCGGATACGTAGGAATCCTTTTCGCTAAGGGTCCAAACACCTGACCGCCTGTGTCTCCTTCAAAGTAAGGCATCCCGATTTGGATCCTTATCTTTTTCAACGACCCCACCTCCTTCGGAGGAGACGTCGCCGAGGGGCTAACTGTAAGTACCCAAATCCGGATCGTCCAAATCCGTCGAAAGTTAACCGAAATCCGTTAACCGGCCCGCTCCAGTTAATCCTAACTCGTTAAACTCCCCGCTGCCGTGCCAACGAGACGTCCCGGATCGCCTGCATCCCGACGCCGAACCGTACTTAGCACGTGACATCTCACGTAAAAGTATGGCTTTCCCGAAAAACGCATTTTCCGGCACTTTCCGGGCGTTTTGACATTTCCTGACCGTTATTTTAAAAACGGACAAAACCGGGACCGGGACAAAATCCCACATGGCCGGTGACTCGAGGGGCACGTGGCAGCCATGCCACGCCCACACATCACCCTTCAATCAATTTCAGAGGGAAAAGACCAAAATGCCCCCGGTTTGCAAGCCAAGTCCGGCCTGACTCACCGTGCACTTTTCCCGAAATTGCCAAGCAAGTCCCCTGCATTTCCAAAATTCCCAAAACCCCGAATTCACCCAAGTCCCACGACTCCTACCGCAATTTTCACCCTATAAATAGAAGTTGCTGTCAAAGCCAAAGGAGGATTGATTTCATACCCAAAAATCACCACCCCACGGTCCAAACTGGTTTTCACCCTTCCTGAGCTCCCGTTTTGTCTCGATTCGCGTGAAACCTTCGTATTTCGATCAAATACGCACCCTACAACTTCGAAACAACCTTTCGAATCACTTTCCGTGTCCCGTACACACCTTCCGAGCCAAAGGAGTCGACCCTAGCCATAGGTATAACTCCCTCTCTCGAATCTTCCGTCTGCCTCGGCTTACGCGCCGGCCGCTATAACCGTTTCGAACGTCGTTATCAAAATGTAGACGCTCCGTCTAACGGGTCCGATACGTTTTAGCCCTCGATCCTCTTCTCTTTCCGTAAGAGAAGTAATCACGGTTAAAACGGCGTTCCGACCCTGCCCGTTTACTTTCATGTCATTTACAATTCCGAGCCGTTTGGCCTCGTTGATCGTCATTTACAATTCCGAGCCGTTTGGCCTCGTTGATCGTCATTTACAATTCCGAGCCGTTTGGCCTCGTTGATCGTCATTTACAATTCCGAGCCGTTTGGCCTCGTCGATCGTCATTTACGAATCCGGATCGTTTGATTCCGTTGACACCGCTTTAAATACTGTCATTTACAAGTCCGATCCGTTTGGATTGTGATAGTATTTACTTTTCAAAAGTCCGGGTCGCAACCCGATTCGTTGATCGCATATCATTTAACCCGTAAAAATCGTTAACAATGTAATGCCCGGTTCAAAACCGGAGTTCGTCCGTCGAACTCTCTTTCAAAACGCGCGAAGTGACGTTCGGCCTCCGAATGTTCATCTTCAAACTCAAAGTCAAAGCCGCCATTTGATACTTAAAATCATTTAATACGCTTTTTCCCGTAAAAATCATTAACAATGACTCGTATGGCTCAAAATCGACGTTTGCCACGCAAACGCTCATTTCAAACTCAAAGTCGACGTTTGCCACGCAAACGCTCATTTCAAACTCAAAACCGACGTTTGTCATTCAAACGCTCGTCTTTTCAAAAGTCACCTAATCAACGTTTGTCATTCAAACCAAGATTAAGCTTGTCATTCAAGCCCCCATTTCAAAACACACACACACACACACACACACGATTTCGAGAAAGGTAGAAAGACTCGTCATGCGAGGCGTTTCGGGCGATCTCGTAATACTCTACCCGAAACGTAACCTGACCTCCGAACCTAACAATCTCTGGTACTAAAAAAGCTTTTTACTCGTTTTTGCTACCAATAAAAATGATCCCCTGTTTTCAAAGCCTTTTCCTAAGTTTTTGCTACCAATAAAAATGACACCATTTACAAAAGCCGTTTCTCAACGTTTGGGCTCAGAATACAAAAACCGCGTGGCGACTCCTCATTCTGCTCCTTCCCGTGAAGCGAGGTCTCAGACACCAACCCCCCGCGAAAGACAACCCCCTTTTCCGCCGCCCCGCGCGCGAAAAAGATCGGGTAATTTCAGACGCTGACTTTGTGGTTGTTGAAGCCTTCTAGTCTTCCAGAGTATAACTCCAGCATGCTATCCTTCATATTCATTTTCTGGAAGGTAGAGTAATACAGAATATCTCAGGAGGCCCCTGAGTATTTGAGGAGTCTCTCGGATTCACAGTTGTTAATCCTCCCTTTGATTACCAAGGGTTGTTCGCGAGCCGCGCGACTTCCGGCTAGCTCATTAGGGGGGAAGCTAATGACTTTATTTTCCTTATGAATCCAGGCGGGGATGTGATAGACTTTACTTAGCTCGTAGATCTGGTCTTTCAATTTTTTATTAGAGACATTCTCTTTCCTTATAACATGGAGCTTGGCCATAGGAGGTCTGTCTTCCCTTCCTCCTCTTTGTCATCTTCATCGTTATCTTTTCTTTTCCGCTTGTTCTCCTTTCTCATAATGTAGCGGTCAAGCTTTCCGTCGTCTACCCATCTTTGGATCATTCTCTTGAGGGAGATACAATTTTTCCATGTCGTGTCCGTGGTCCTTGTGAAAGGCACATTACTTAGAGCTATCACGGGTGTATTTTGTTCTTTCATCAAGTGGACGGGGACTTGGCAGATTTACCAACTGCATGATTTCTGTGATTGGTTTGGTGAGGGGGATAAAAACCTCGGCTTTCTCAGTGGCTTGAGTTCTATTCTTCCCCTTATAGTTACTTCCATTTGAGGCCTTGTTGGTTCCAGTTGTCTCTGCTTCTGATTTCTCAGGCCTCTTTTTACTTTTTTCTTCTGCCATGGCTATGGCGTAAGCCACATTGTATAGATCGAATTTTGAATTAGGCTCTCTGGCAGAAAGTTCATAGATCAATTGTTCGGATCTTAGTCCGGAGTTAAAACAAACAATCACCTCCCTATCTGTCAGGCTTTCCTCCACCTGGTTTGTCATGGCTCTGAATCGATTGTAATAACTTAGAGTGGTTTCATTCTTCCCTTGCTCAATGTTAGTAAGGTCAGTCAATCTTTTCTTCCTCTTCCCTGTTGTGGCGAAGTGGTCCAGTAACCTCCTCCTCATTATTTTCCAGCTATCGATGCTTCCCTTCTTTTGCTCACGGAACCATGCCAAAGCTGTTTCGGAGAAGGTACTCGCAAAAGCCTTGCAGAGAATGTCATCTGCCTTGGTGAGGATGGCCATGGTGGATTCAAAACTTTGCACATGGTCCCGTGCATCGGTTATTCCCGCATATTTTTCAAAAGTTGGGATTTCAAAAGCAGGATTGGGAGGTAGATCATTAATTCGCTGGGAGAAAGGATGGGTGGCACTGGTATCATCATCATCCACTTCCTTTCTTCCCATTTCCATCTCATCTAGTCTCTTTTTCAAGAGTAGTAATTCTCTCGCATCGATCCCTGAGCGAAAATGAGAGATATGGTGGGTCCTTTCTTTTTTTTTTTGTGACTGTTCACTCTACTATGTTCCTCACACTCCTGGTGATTGTCCCCATGCCCAGATGGTGTTCTGTCCCTTCTAGGTGCCAATTCAGTATGAGGAGGTGATCTATGATGAGGTGGGCTCCTTGGCCGCGGAGGGCTCTTAGGACGATGAGGGCTCCTAGGTTGAGGAGGTGTATTACGACGAGGAGGGGTTTTATGCCTTGCATGACTGAGCCTTGCTCTTAAGTCAGCAGAATTAACCTCCTGTTCCCTTTGTTAGTTCAGTGACTTCTCAAATCTACCTCATTTCTTATGTTGCCATTCCCATGTGCCTTATGACGAGGAGGGACATCTTGGGTGTTTTGCCTGGATCTACCAGAGATGCCAAGGTGAGGGGGATGTTGGCCATGAGAAAGATTTTCTCTATTCCCCTGACTACCACGTCTATCAACCTGAATCTGATCTCAAAGGGAATTTCCAGTCCTCGTAGGCCTCATAAATTCTGCCAGAGAATGTTCAGGATCTAATTGTAGCAAGACATTTGTGTTTCATAAATGCGTTGCAAAGTTTCCATATGTTGATGCAATAGAGTTCTGCGATCAACCTATGGGGGGAAGCCCCAGTTCCTCCCTGGGCAGCATTCCTCATCGTCTTGCTACCGGCAGGCCTTCCTCGGTGCCGACGACGAGGAGGGTTCGTCTGTATTATCTCGATTATCGACTGTCCCCTAGAACGCAGATTCATTCCTAGGGGCGGCAGTCCGTCAATCAGCGGTGGTGGAGGAGGCAATTCCCCATTGACAAGTGGAAAAGTAGTCCTTGTGTTTCCATGAATCTCTTCCACAAGAACGTTATCATGTTCAGGAGTAACACTAGCAGTATGTCCGTCTTCCATTAGGATTATGAGAGTCGAACAGAATTTTTCAAGCTATTCAATGGGTATTTCGAATCGCTTTCCGGCAATGAAACCAAACTGAAGATGCCAAAAATGTTCAGATCAGCCCAAATCCAGCGACAGGTTGTATCATGGATGATTGAATAGCCTGAAAAAGAAGAACAAACACGTAAACTAAACCGGGGTTTCACCAGCGAAGGCCCTCCGGCGTGAGAGTAAGTATTTGAATTTAGAGAGAGAAATCAATTGACAAGAGTTTAGAATCCAAAGATGTGTTACCAAAATAATGTGAATTATGGCTTGTATATATAGGCATAGTATTGTAGAATCCATGTTAAATAGGAATTCCTGTGAGAGGCGGTTATAATCCTAGTGGGATTATAACTGTTCACGGTCCTTATTTGAGTAGGATTAGATAATGTATTTTGCACGTGCGCTTTGGAGGCATGCTCCTCGGCATGTGTTGCTTGATCGGCTTGAATTTATGTCGAGGAAGAGATAAATAAGGATGGGGAAGCCTATTTCCTTGTCTTGAATGGTGACCGAGGAGGGAGCTCCTCGTCCTTGGATGAGACCTTGTTCGGTCTTGTTGAATGCCTTGCTCTGCATATGAGATGATGCCTGATCGACATGTGTAATTGATCTGCCTCAGTCATTATTCGCTCTGCTATGTCTAGGTCGACATAGTGGTAATGACGAGTAATCATGACATTATACTACATTGCTTTGCATTGCATTGCACTGCATAGCATTTGCATTTGCATTTGCATTGTCATTGCATTTGTATTGGCATTTCATGGCATTGCATTGCATTGCATTGTTCCTGTTTAAAATATAAGATAGAATAAGACTAAATAGGGGTCTCATTAAGTGGGTGTCACTGTTGGAAAAATAGTGTGTTTTGAAGGAAATTAATGGATTAATTTTTAAAGGGTAATTTTGTCAAATTACTTAAGTGGTTTAGTGTATTTGTGAAATAAAATATTTATTTGTCCAAAATGGTTTTTGGATAAATTAAATATAAATGCTCAATTGACCCACTTATTGCTAATAAATTTTGATTTTGTAAATCAAAATTGGTTTTGAACTTCACTGAGGTGCTCGGCCGAGCAGGTTGTTGACTCGGCCGAGCAGAGCATGACAGAAGGTCCAAAGTTTCTGGACAACCATGCTCGGCCGAGGCATATGCCTTGCTCGGCGGAGCAAATCTGGGCAAAGCCTTGCTCGGCCGAGCAAGGTATAAGACTCGGCAGCTTCTGGCGGAAGTGTAACAACCAAGTATTAAATGTGAAAAACTGAAACGGAAATCATTATGGCTAAGATTTTCGATTTAATGGTTGGTTAATTTCGTAATAAATTAACAACAAATTTTCAGTTTTAATCTTGGTTTTTTAAAATTTTTAAATAGTTGTTTGTCAACAACATTTGAGAACACTTGAAAAACATTTGGCAAACACTTTGAGATAAAAACCACTGCAGAAACTAACTCTTGCTCCTGCAATCCTCTTCCATTTCTCTTGTTGCATCTTGTTGCTTCTTCATTTGGCCTCCTAGCTTGCATTATAGAAGAAGAGGTGATATTGTCCAAGCATAGTTCAGTTCGCCGAGAACTTTAGGTGCAAAGTGCTCCCGGTCCGCACGTTCTATCCTGGGAGACAAGCGATCCAAGCAAACTCAAGCACACTCGGTGAGAAATCGAATATGTCTTAAGGAGACAGTTGTTTCATTGGGCTCGTGCAAATTCAACAACTTATCCTTTGTATTTTCTGTTTTTGTAAATTGTATTTTATATACTTTTTCTGTAATTGTAACACCCTTGTAACATTGTAACAGTCACAAATACTTCAAAGACAGAAATTTCCATCCCTAGTGATCTTCAAAATAGACACTATTAGAGTATTTATGTCCCAAAAATGTTTAAATAGTCCTAAAAGACATTTTTCTAGTAGTGACGTCACAAAAGCAACTTAAAATCGTTAAATTTCAGCTGATATTTATCATTAACTTTGTCTCAAATTGAATTTTTTTGGTGAGCTTATAAACAATCATGAAAATGGAAGCCAAAGGTCATTCTAATAACAAGGTTCATAATGACTACAATGAGAAAAAAGTTGGAAAATTTTCGGAAAATGAAAATTTTTTTTTCTTTAATCCTTCCCTTTTCACGCTCCCACTTATATTGCATTAGAGAAAACCATGATTTGATCTTATATAATATAATATAAACGGAAAAAGAATCAAAAGGACAATTATTTGATTCATAAAGTTTAATTATATTATTAATTGTACGAAATAGACTATTTTTCAAATATAAGTAGATGCACAAGTATAAGTTTTTGAATTTGGAGACATGTTATTTTCGGATATAAGCACATGAACAAGAAAAGAAAATGACATCAATCGTTATCGTACTTATCAGAAAAAATACTAATTATAGATTGATAATTAAATTCATAATTGAACTTTAATTAGTTAGGGGAATCTTAAAAAATGACAAGGAAAATAATTTAAAAATATATGTTGTCAAAAAAAATCTGGTTTTAGGGTTGAAGGGAATAGAGAATAAACTTCAGGGGTGAACGTGAACAAAAATTTAAATTAATGAAAGAACATGCATGAATGATCATATTCCCTCCACCCAAAAATGGTAATCCCTCTGTCTCTCGATTAAAAGCAAATTTGAATTTTTTTTTTTAAATATTCACTTTGAAACATAAACGGTAATTTTATTTTACTCCACTTAAGTTAATTTTGACTAATGATAAACGCAAAATTAAATACTCTATTTTTTAATACCAAAGATACATAAATATTCTAGCTAAACCTTTTATTTTGCAAGTCTATATACTAGAGTATGAAAAACTTTGTGGCAAAAAACATTTAGAGATAAAATGATTTAGAAAACAAACATTTAGTTTGGGACAATTTTTTTTTAGAAAATGAACATTCGTTTTGGGACGAAAGAATATTTTTGTAACTGCATGAAGAATGTTGTATCAATCGCTTTTACACAGTTGTACATGAATTAGTTTGAGGAACTATTATCACCCACTCAAAATGTCACATGTTTAAAGCATCCAATAATAAGTGGTCCTAAGTAAATTTATGAAGCGGTCCTAAGTAAATATATGAGACAATCTTAAGGTAGGATCTAAGATGTAAACCTAAAAAGACGTATCTATATAGATACAAGTGGAATAGAGATAGAATCCAACATTTTCCTTCTTTAAAGGGCAAGAAAAGGAAAAAAGAAAAATGAATGAAAAGAAAAAAAAAAGGAAAAAAGAAAAGGGTTGGAAAGAAGTGAATCAAATGCTTTTACACAATTATTATGGGGCTGAGATTGAGATTGAGATTGAGATTGTTGAATGCTTTTTGATGCTTTTATTGTCTTTAGTTCTTTCTAGTTGGTACTCCCTCCGTTTCTAAAAATTGTTCCATCTGTCATTTTGATTTATTTCAAAAAATATGTCTCATTTTTAAACTTAGGTACGAATGTTAGTGCAAATCTATTAAGGTACAAAAAGGTGAAGCTCATCCTTAATAATTGCAAAATGTACAACAGAATAATCTTTTAGGGCCGGAGGGAATATAAGGGCAGTGAAAGAATCGGAGGTAGAACTGTTTTGAATCACGAGTATTTGTACATATTAGTGTGAATATAAGTGTCTGAATAAAAGTTAGCCAAGGGATTTTTTACGAAATTCGTTTAAAAACTTGTTATGTTAAAGTCTCATGTGTCTCGTACATGCTTAACGGATTGGTCCAAACTGAAGTTAAGTTTTATATTCAGGAAGTTAAATGTAATTTCATAAAATAAAAGGACTAAAAATAATTTTTTAAAAAATATTAAATAATCACATTTTAAAACAAAATGAATAAAAAATTATAAAAAATATTATAAATTTATATTTTTATGCCCTTTAAGTGTTCACCCGGCCCAAAACCAAATATGGTTTATAGGAGCCCCTATTTCACAAGGATCTCGTCAAAAGTTGATTCTCACTGTTGATTCTCGCCAATATTATGATTGTCGCCAAAGTTATGGTTATTATTATGATTGTCGTCAAAGTTATGGTTATTGTTATGATTGTCGCCAAATGGCGTGATTGTCACATGTTGCATGTTGGATTGTCGCATGTTGCATCTTGGTTCTCTCAGCATGTTGATGTCTCCAAATAAGGATCATGCCACTTGTCAAGTTTCTGGCCTTGACTTTATCCAAATGAAATCTCTTTTTGAGATATCCCTCCGTTGTGGGCGTGACATGTGTAAAGTAAAGTTAAGATGATAATGATGACGTCACTCTTGGCCATATATATACTCCCTCCCTTCATTTGCTAAGGTATGTCTCAAGTTATAAGTTTTTTCTCTCCTCTCTCTCTAGAAATGTTTGATATTATGTCAATATATGTTATGAATCAGATTGATGATTCTCACATCGGAGGATTTTTGGGGGGAAAGGCCCCCCACCCCTAACGGTGTTTCATTTTGTAGGTCTCACATTATATCGAACCCGATGAGCGTTCATTCGGATCGTACACCGTTGTCACCCCGGTCATACACCATTTTGGCATGGTAACATATCAAACTTCTTGTACTCTCTCTCTCTCTCTCTCTCTCTCTCTCTCTCTCTCTCTCAACAAGGACATCGTTTTCAGGCTTTTCCAATGGTAAAAATGTCCAATCAAATTGTTATGAAAATTTACGCTTAAATGGGAAACAAAATCAAAAGATTTCCAAAAGAACAAAGAACGGATGTACGTAAAAACATTGAGGCTTCATCTTATTTAGAATTTTCATGTCACGAATTTTCATTTTCATTTCACTTTCCCATTAAAATCCACTTAAATAAAAAGGACCAAGCGTATTAATAAGGAAAAACGTTAAAAGTCATGACTTGTTACATCTCTAGGTATCATTTTCTTTATAAAATCAAAGCCATATGTAAAGAATGCAACCTTAAGAAGGGTAGATTTTTTATTAGGACAAGCAAGGCCATGTGCCATTGGACAACAATAGGACCATAAGAAATCAAACAGTGCCACAAAAAATATTGTCTTAACGTGGTAACGTTTGTGCCACACTATTCTCTTTAACTAGAAAGTGTCCAAAAGTAATGGAATTTAAAGCTTTGGGGAACATGAAATAGCTTATCAACTAGCTAATTGTACCTCACTTATTGTCCTTTTGAAAGGTTGCAATTATTATTGTTGAAACCACTTGTACTATGTGTGTACTCCCTTCGTCTCCGATCTACATGTTCGGTTTGACTTTTTACATAAATTAAGTAGAGAGTATTATATTGAAAATGTTGTGAGTATGAAAATAAAATAGGAGAGAAAATGAGTGGAGGGAATAGTAAATTATAATGGTGTTGTGAGTATTAAAATATTGTAGGAGAGAGAATGAGTGGAGGGAATAGTAAAGATTCCTTTCTATTTTAGAAAATGTACACGTAGATTTGAAACGCCCAAAATGAAAAGTGTACACTTAGTTTTAGTTTGGGGATGGAGGGAGTATGTACTTTACCATTCATCTGTAAAAAATCCCACCACACTTTGAGCATGTATACGGACATCTTTTATACAACAGCACATAATAATAAGGGTAATAGTTGACTTGTCGTCAAACTTTTAAGTAATGCACTTTACTTATTTCTACATTAATTGTATTCATGGTAAAATAGTTAAATACCAACTTCGTCATTTCGTCACTAACCTATTTCGTCACTAACATATTGACCTTTTTACCTATTTATTATTGAGGTATTTCTTTTTACGACATCGTCCTTAACCTAATTATTTAATTTATCATGTTATTCTTCCGTCTCATTTCCGTTCAAACTGTCGTTAAATCTGTCTGTGTGCTGACGTCATAAAAATGCTGAGTTAACAATATAATTGGTCAAGATTTGTTGATTTGGTTATTAAAGGGGTACAAATGAAAATTATTAAACTAAAGACCCTAACAATTATTTCTCATTATAAAGGGTGTAAAATTGAAAATTTAAATTAAACATACCATTTTCTTATTAAATGAAACTTTAACCTAATTACATTATTCGAGAGATCGAGAGAGAGAGAGAGAGAGAGAGAGAGAGAGAGAGAGAGAGAGAGAGAGAGAGAGAGAGAGAGAGAGAGAGAGAGAGAGAGAGAGAGAGAGAGAGAGAGAGCAATCAAATTTCATCATCTTCTACCTTCATCTATATCTGCATCTCCTCCAACACCTCCGGCACCGGCCACCCTTCCTCATCAACCGCAGTCCTCCACCATCCCACACCACCCCTTCCATGAACCCATTGATCGTCTCTCCCAATCACAGAGATCTGTTCCCATCCCCATAGATCGTCACCGAACTCCACCACCACACACCACCGGCCAAACCCCTCCTCCACACACCACCATATCTGTCGCCGTCACTTCTTTCACACCTTCGAACACCTCTCTTCTCCTTTCCCGCCGGCCATTCTTCTTCCTCAAACCACCGCCCATGTTGTTGCTCTCTCTCTCTTTCTCTGATTTAGATCAAGATCTAGATATAGGTCTAGATCTAGATCTACATCTACATCTTGTTTTCAAACACTACTGTCCCCCTACACGTCCTTTACCGGCGTCTTTATATTAACTCCAACTACTTTAACCGCCAAAACACTACTTCATCTTCCCCATTTCAGTGGGTTTCTTCATATCTATTTCAACTATCTTATTCTCCAGATCTGGCTTGTTTTCATCTTCTTAATAATATTTTCTTGGTGAGTGTTTATATACAGATATTGAGGATTTTCAGATCTGAATTGAAATATGTGTTTCAATGTATAGGAGTTTGAATCCTACTGCGAATTTGTCAACTACTGTTACATGTTTTTGAAATGTGATTAATTGGAACTTCTAGTTGTTGATTTCTTTTTTTTTTATTATTTTTTTTTATTTATTTTTTTTTGATTGTTGAATAGAGTGAAACTTAATTTGGGATTTTTTGAAGTATGATGGTGGTGCTGGACTGTTGGAGATGGTGGTAGGGGTGGTTGTGTAGGGTGGTGGTTGAATAAATGGATGATGTTGATTATTTTTGGAAATCAATAAGCTAAAACTATGAGTTTTATGTTGATTTTGGGTGGTTTGTTGGTGGCGGGGTTGGCGGTGGTAGTTGGTGGCGTTCAGATGATGCATCAGTTGGTGACATATGTCACCAACTGATGCATACCTGGGAATTAGGGTTTTTGTTGATTAGATTGGTGAGCGATGAACAACGGAGGCTGAGGGTTCCGTCGGTTGCTGCTGATGTATTGCGCCTACTCTCAAGCCGTCCGGATCGTCACTCAATGCCGCAGTTACTTCTCTTTCTCTCTCAATGGCCGCAGTTACTTCTCTCTCTCAATGGCCGCAGTTAAAGAGGGCGACGATGAGTTTAATATAATTGAGATTTATCATAATACCCGTTGAATCGATTGAGCGTACCTGGGAATTAGGTTGCCGCCGATTGCTGCTGCTGATGTGGGTTGCGGCAGGTTGAGAGCGCACGTCTTTGTCTACTCTCAAGCCGTCCGGATCGTCTCTCAATCGTCGTTGTTACCTCTCTGTTGCTGTTGGCCACAGTTAACATAAAAGGGTAAGCGATATAGAGAATCAGGGGAGGAAAAGGAATAGTAGGTTTTAAATTGAGGTCGGCTAATGGCACTTCTATGTTTGTATATTTGATAAGCTAACCCACATATTGAATAAATAGATTGTAATATACTCCCTCCGTCCCACCTTAGTGTAGACTTCTTTCCTTTTTCGTCCGTCCCACCTTAATGTAGACTGTCAAAATTAGAAAGTTTTTTATTATTTTTTATTTTCCCTACCCCACCCACTCATTCTCTCTCTTCATTTTTCACCATACAATTTATTCAACCAACCTACTATTCACTCCACTCATTCTCTCTCTTCATTTTTTACCACATATTTTCATTATCTTAATAATATTTCTTAGTTATTGTGCACACCACCTTAGTCTAGACTAAGGTGGGACGGAGGAAGTATGTACTATGGAATGTACTCAAATTTTAGGGGTGATTTTAGCATAATGTTATGGGTGATTTTAAGGGTGATTTGGCTATGAAATAATTTCATAGCAAATGATTTATATTTTTGTAGCTAAATCTTATTTACATTTTGACTAGCGCGGGAAATTTAGTGCGCCAAAAAATTTGTCTGGGACCAAAATTTTAGCAATGCATTCAGCGACAAATATTTTTGTTTTGTTTTCTTAGACTAGCATTTGGCTACAAAACTAATATTGTCGCAAAAACAAAGAAATTTGTCTACGAATAAATAATTCATCGCTAATGCAAATCTTTGAACTACAAAATATTTTTGTAGCTAGAAAATTTGTAGCTAAATCCTCATTTTTTTGTAGTGCATCAGCAAATTTTAATACTCTTAATTAATTATTAGCTTTGAAAAATATCAATAGTTAGAATGAAAAAAAAAAATTAGTGATTAAATTGCAAAAAGATCAATAGAGCAGGGATATATTTAGAACAAGTTAAATGCTATGTCGGCATTTTAATGACGTCAACGTGTGACATAGACTTATTTAACGGAGATTTGAACGGAAATGAGACGGAAGGATAACATGGTAAACTAAGTAATTAGGTCGGAGACGAAATCGTACAAAGATATTACTCAGAGTGACGAATAGGTAAAAATGTCAATAGGTCAGTGACGAAGTTGTTACTTAATTAACTCTGGTAAAATATTATGAAGGCTATTTCTTTAGAAGCACTACACTTAATTCAGAATAGACCATAAAGAAAAGTGCAAAATATTATGAAGACTATTTCATTAGATACACTTAATTCAGAATAGACCATAAAGAAAAGTGTAACACTCATTGAGGGATATAGGAAGTTTTTTGAAAAAAAAAACCCTAAGATGGACCCTCAAGTTTGAAACTCGTTCGAATTTTTCTCATGTTCGGACACTACACAGCAAGTAAATGTTAAGCAGCTCAATGAAAAACCGAGACAACACCAAGATAAGGTGACTTAAAGAATCGACCAACATATGCGAGGTACTTTTATTTTTTTTACAAATAATGCAGTATACTCGCTAGTAAGTGCCACATCATCGTCGTGTCAGTGCCACATCATCAAATTCAATGTGAGTGCTGACTTGGTAATGACATGTTAACAATAGTAACATTAGAGTAGTTTGTTGCACTATTTGATAATAAGCACAAACAAGTATGTTGCATTATTTGAAAACTAGAGTAAAGTATGTGGCATGAGTTGATAATTTTCCCGAAGAAATACGTATAAGCAAAAACTTTGGCACAACTCCAATACAAGAGCAAAAACACAATACAAGTGTACAGTTTCAACATTTAATTCAGAAGTCTAGATACACAATTGTGCAAGAATACAACAACAAAAAAAAAAAAAAAGGCAAAAAGCCAATCCCACACTAGGCCTCTATCTCAAGTCAACAACATAAATATTAGAAGCCAGTTCAATATATTATTTGATAAACAAGTAGACGGGACGGGATGTACCAAACCAAAGGATTATTCAAGGGAAAGTAAGAACAAAAATAAAATCAACACAACTCACCCAGCTGACCCTTAAAACCTAGCACTGTAACTCCAATGATCTGCAAACAATATATTTGAAGATCCAGTTGCTATAAGATTACATATAAATATATAAGCTGAGAAACATCACAAATACACTGGAAAAAAATTATTTAAAAAATTAAAAACAGCAAACTATGCTCGGAAAATTCCTAAAAACTATAACCTGTAAATCCAGATAAAGCTTCGTTCGTCTCAGAAAAGTTTTAGTTTGAGCTCGAGGACATAGAACCACAAGCAGGTGGTGCATGACTAGATCCTCTAAAAGTTTGTCAAACGTAAGGTCAAATGTATACGGGCTTGACATCATTGGCTCCAAAACTAGTAGCACAAGTCGGACACTTGCGATGGCGGGAATCTAGTATTGTTTGAACACATCGACTGCAGAAGAGGTGGTAGCATTTTGTGATGACAACCTGCCAGATGAAACGATCATCAGCAAACAGAAGTAGGGGTGTAAATTTGGGCGGGTTACCCGCGGGTCTACTCGAGCCCGACCCGAATTATCAGTACCCGACTCGGTTCACCTTCAGCAGCCGGGTCGAGTAGACGTGTCTAAAATCTAACCGGAACCGGCTAACCGGAGGTTATTAACCGGTCAAATAATCGGTCAAAATCGTCAGCCGCCTTAACCGAAACCGGCGGTTACCCGGTTCGGTTAAGGTTTTCAAAAATCGGCAACCGGCGGTTATAACCGTCGGTTATTTAATCGGTTATAACCGTTTAAATAACCGGCGGTTATAACCGCCTAACCGGCCAGTTTTGAATTTTGAAATTTGAATTTAATCCCCCCCCAACGGCTTCTTGGCTTCAACAACGGCTCCCTCCCCCAGCGGCTAGTTTGACCCAGCCCCACCCCAGCGCCCAGTTCCCTTCCCATTCCCACTTTCCAGCGCCCAGCCCCAGCTCCTTCAATTAAATTTAAAAAAAAAAATCTTTTAAAAAAAACCACCCTACTATAAATATTACCTCCCTCCCTCCCTCCTACCATTTCATTTTCAATTTCACCTTACATCTCTACTTCTACTCTCTCTTTCTCTACTCTCAAATATCCTAAGCCTCTCTCATACTCTCATTATATTTAATTTTCAGTTTCAGTTAGTTTCCTTACAATTTCCAGTTAGTTTAACAATTTTCAGTTTCTTGTCCCCGACGCGAGCTCGAGGTGGTCGTGCTCGGGGACAAGAACAAGAAGAACAACCGCCAACGGTGCCACATTCATGTGCCCCTAAATGTCCCCCCTTAATTATAAAAGGGTAAGGTTGGTTGTCCCCCTCTTTGTAATTTTATTTAATTAATAAAATTTAAGGGTACCCTCCCTTTTTCTTTTATATACTTTCGTTTATTTTTAAAAAAGTTAAGTTTTATTTCTTTCAAAATTCATAACTTTTTTATATATCTTTTTGTAAAAAATGTATATAGTAAACAAAAGTCTAAAATGGTCTTCTTTATCCAAAAAAAATTAAAAAAAAAAAAAGTTAACTTTTTTTATAGAACTAGTTAAAAATATGTTAAAAAGTTAACTGTTTTCTTAAAAAAAATGTTAAAAACTGTTTTTAAAAGAAATATTTCTCAAATAGCTTTGCTTAACCAAAAAAATAAGATAAAATAAAAAATTGTTAAAAAAATCTGTTAAACACATTTTTCGTTAAAATTTCATTTATTTAAAAATTCTTAACTTTTTGTTTATAACTTTTTTCAAAAAAAATCACTAATAAGTAACATCTCAAATAGTATTTTTTATTAAAAAAAAAAGGGATATACAGTACAAAAGTTAACAGAAACTGTTAACTATTCCGTTAAAAGGACTAATCTAAAAAAAAGTTCATTTTTAACCGTGTAACCGTGTTAACCGTGATAACCGTATATAACCGTTAACCGTATAACCGTAACCGTTAGTACACGGTTAACGATTAGGTTACAGTTAGGACTTAACGATTTTTTTAACCGCCGGTTATAATCGTTAACCGGCGGTTTTAACCGTATGGCCACGTCTAGGTTCGAGTTCGTCCAGGGTAATGGGCTCATTTTTTGGGTCGAGTCGGGTCGAACACGTTCGGGTACCCGAGAGAGACGTTCGCGGGTTCTTCAGCAAATACGTAATACGTTTCCCCCAATCCTAAAAATCCCAAAAATCAAAAATTCAAAATCAATTGATACGTAACCTACACTAACCCTAAGTCGCTCTCTAACCTAAAGGACCTAAACCATACCATTCGCCGCGCTGTCACCGGTCGCCGCGCCGTCATTCACTTCATCGCTTGCTTTGCCGCGCCGTCGTTCACTTGCTTCGTCACCGACTCACCCTCCGTCGTCGTCGTTCACTTCCCGGTGAGTCTCTCCCTCAAACGCACTATCAGCTTTGTACGATGCTCATTAAACCATAACTCATGCTCGTCTTATTATTTGAAGATCCAGTTCTATACATGAACATGATAGTTTGTTGGATTTGCTTTGTCTTGGTTCAAAATTTTGATTTGCTTGTCTTATGGTTCGGTTTCATTTGAACTCGATATGAGTTATTCGAGTCGAATCCGGGTACCCGGCGAACTCAATTCCACTCACCCGAGTCGAACTCGGCAGGTTCTTCAGCAACTCGACTCGATCCGTTGAAACTCGACCCGAATTTTCTTCATTGTAGACTCGACTCGAAATCAACCATACCCGACTCGAATTCGACCCGTTTGCAGCTCTAAACAGAAGTAATAAACTCAAACAACTATATGGGAATGCTCAAATGGATAAAACTAGAAAAAATAAATCCAATATAAACAGTGTGCTCACACACTGCTCTGAACCTAGGCGGACACCTACGACAGGTGAGGCACGTAGGAGATAAGCTAGGAGAATGAGAAAATGACAGAAGTTCCTGTTGCCAGGTTTTTGATAATCTCAACAAACGAACTTACACAACATAATGGTTGCATTATCTCTACATATAATGATTGAACTATAAGTAGATCTTACTTCTTTTCTCTTTGCTATGATCATGGACCAATTGACGAGATCAATTCAAGAATGATGAGAGGACATTCCTCGGCTTCCAAATATGGGATTGATACTTAAGCAAATATTCAACATACAAAAAGCATTCAAATAGTTTATATCAAAACAATAAAGGAAGACAACGAAAAATTGAGAATAGTCATTGTATTGATCGGGAGAAATTGAAGTACATTAGCCCTACTCTATTACATCAAAATAGAAAATCAATCAAAGGACTAAATGGTCTTCCTGATCAGCAGTGGAGGCAGGAATGATAACTTGCCCGGTAGGAAGAACGATGGCTTGATAGGCTCGAGCTTCAGTTTTAGCCCCCTCATTGGGCTGCTTCTCGACATTCACTTCCTCGTCAGCGCTAAGGACCTCATCCTTGATCCGTTCAATTATAGCATTGATATTTTGTGGATCGATGGGAGGAGGAACCCAAGCGGGACGGCCCGCCTCTGCATCATTGGAGGCAATCATACTCAGAGCATTGTCTGAGAAGGGCACTAAGTAATGGAGAGACCGAGCAGCCTCATCATAAGAATCTTGGCTTATCAGTCGGGCAGCTTCTCCAAATCAAGGTCGAGGGACGTGTCCGCCATAATCCTCCGGGCCAGATGCAGGTACCCGTCCAAGTACATTGTGGCCGTCTCCTCGGCCAAAGCATCCATGAAGGCCGGGCTAGCCTTATATTCGAAAAGTGCATCTTCAATTTGAAAAGGCAAGCTAGCCTCCAACACTTTATACCGGGCATCAGCTACCTCGGCATTAGTATTCAACTCGGCTTAGAGATTCTCTATCTCGGCCTGCCCGGGCCTAGCTGCCTCCTCGACCTTGGCTTGAGCCGCCGTGGCCACCTTCTCGGCCTTATCCTAGGCCGTGATAGAAGCAAGCTGCACACAAAAGAAAAGAAAAAATGATCATCAAAAGACAAGTATAATGAATAGCCGAACACAGAAAGAAAGAAAGACGAGGAAGCCTACCTCGCCCAATAAGAGGCCCCTCCTGTTGATAAGGTGATCTGGGGAAGGTTTGGAGGCAATGAGTTGATCGACATAATCCTGATCAAAGGATCTGCCAATGACGGCTCGACCAGCCCTCAAAGTTGGACCCTTACGAGAGAGGAAATTGATGCCTTTAAAAACAGGCGCCTCCTTAGCCTCCTGTACAAACTGCTCGGCGTCAGCATATGTCTTTATATGCCGAACAGAAAGTGTAGTCGAGGAAGTTGAGGCTGCTTTCTTTGATCGGTCGGCCACCTCAGTCTCCCTTGGCCGTTTGAGCGCAGGGGTCTTCTCCCTGGTATTTCCTTCCTCGGCTCCAGTATGGCCGGCATTCAGAGTCTCCTCGCCTTGGGGAGTTGTTCTCTGAGAAATCTATCCCTCGACGTGGGCATCTTGCCCGTCATGGGCCTCCTCGACATCCTCGTTTGCGCCCCCACCGGCTTCTGAGGCAACGTTACTGCCTCCTTGGTTGACAAGATGAATTGACGATGAGTAGCGTCAGCTTGCCTCTTAGCTTGAGCCAACATACGAGACCCTTTCCTCTTCATCTTCAGCAGGACTTGGGGATCAAGCTTTCTTTGAGACATCTCCTGCTCTTGCTCGGCTGTCAAATCTGCAAATACGAGAAGGGAACAATTAGCATATATGATGAGGAAAGAAAAAGCAAAAATTCACAAGTACGAAAGACAGGAAAGATACAAAAATTACAGCCAATGATGCCCATCTCGGTTAGACACCGATCGTTATTAAGCTTACAGAAATCGCAGTCGGCGTGGAAAACAAACCCTGGATGAATCCTCCAGTGGGGAAACCTATTGCCCCTAACGACTAGGACGAGAGGCTCTATCCCATCCATAGGTCCAGGCATAATGCCGGCCTGAACATAATACCTAGAATCACTCTCCAAAGTAGACCAACATAAAGTGCCTACCTCGGCAAATTGTTTTAATCTTTCAATCAATGGGGCACTCCACTCAGGTCTCCACACCTCTTGGGGCACACGAGGAGTCTCAGAGGGAATGACAAACTCCTAGCCTTGTCGGCTCTCCTCACGGATGACGTGGTTATTCCACCCAGCCACCTTACTTGACATTGGGTAAATAAGTTTTGGCTGGTTGGGGTCACTTCTGATCACTATCAGCCTGGAATCAGATTTATAATTGACAGTGAAAAAGTGATGGAAGGCCGATTGGCAGGGTTCGAAACCTAAGCTACGACATAAAACTATGAAGCTGATAAGGAACCACAAGGCATTGGCCCCAAGCATGGTCGGGACGGCCTGCATGTCCTCAAGAAACTCGTTGATGAACGGGTCTAAAGGGAGACGAAGGCTTAATTGGAATTGTTTGTAAAAAAAGTGAACATGATTCAAGGGGTCGTAAAATTCATTCACCTGCTCAGTTTTAACCTTTACGCCGGGAAACTAACTAAGCCTATATTCCTCTCTCGGCACCCCATATTTGTTGTGGATTTCCTCTATCATAGGCTCACCGACCTTAATTTGTTTTTGTCTAGGGGTACACACCCTACCTCGGCCAGATCTACCCCGACCTCATCCTTGGCTACCAGATTGGGTCTCCTCGCCAAAAGCATCAACAATATTTCCCGAAGTCGAAGGACCTATTTGACAGGCAGCACTACTTCCTCGTCCGGCCATATCTACACAATGAAATAACAAGGATCGAAATTTTGGCCAAGGCAAAGGGATGACGATGAAGAAGAAGAACATCCCTCCTCGTCATATGAACTAAGGCCGAGGAGGGAACCTTACCCATCAATGGAGGACGCTCCAAGGGATTGCACTTCAAATAGAAGAGATTGATGTGATTGAGAATCTCATAAAACCCTGGAACACTACTATATTGGGGGAACCCACATCTACTCGGTCAAATCTGAACCGACCTGGATATCGTACATCGGTTCTAGGGCTTTGGTACCTCGTCAATTATCTCCCCTATCTCTCCCAAACTCAACACCAGCCATGGGCCGTCGGTTCGTCGATAAACCCTAAGATTCCGGCTATGGTAACCATACAGGGAGTTGGGATTACTCCTCCATATCCTTGCCATTTCTAGATACGAGGAGGAAGACGGTAGGGTTCAAGAACAAACTCAAGAAGAAACTCAAGAAAAACCTTGAAACTAGAGTAACAATGGCAACACTATCCAAAACCCAGAAACTGAAAAGTAAATGCAGAAATTAAAGAAAAGAGAAGAAGTTATACCTTTAATCAAATTTGGATGAAGAGCAAACGGATGAAATCAAGCACGATCGAACGAAAGCAAGCACGAAATCAAGAACACGAATGATTTTTCAAACCTTGCTATTTCGCTCTTAATCTCAAACAGTGATAAAAGAATGAAATTGTAGAGGTTTTTTGTTTATATCCCCAAGCAAGAAACGGGTATGGGTCGAAATCGGGTAAAGGCGCCGTGCTTTCCTATCATATTAAATGCAATGGTGGGTTTTCAAGGGGAATGTCAGTCATTGTGCGGCGTACCCCATCATTGTACTATTTACCATCAGGTAATGAAGCGTCTCGTGACACGTATGAGCTCGTTCGTATTCGTTTAAAGCCGAGGTAGTGCACTACTTTCTCCTCGGTATAGCCGAGCTAGGAAGACGGGGGCCACTGAACGGTATAAATCGAGGTACGAACGTGGATCCGTGACCGAGCAAGGCCTAAAGGATTGGGCCCAAAATATAATCCATACAAGTCTTAATTACGACAAAGGGAGTGGGTCTACCCTACCTTTGCTCGCCAGGCCTCCTCGTCATTCTCCTACGTCGACCTAGACATAGAAGGCGCATAATGACTAAGGCCCAACTGAGGTCTTATGACCGACGAAGCAGTAGCATCTATGCCGAGGAAGACATCCCTCCAAGGCCGAGCAAGGCTCCCCTTAATGATGAGGAGTCCCTCCTCGGCTATCAACAAAGCAGTAATGGGCTTCCCCATTCTCTACTTCTCCTCCTCGGTTCGACTTAGGCCGACCAGGCAACATAAGTCGAGAAAGCTCCTCACCGGCTCACGTGCAGATTGCAGTTTATCCAATCATACTCAATAAAGGACTGTGAACAGTTATAATCCTCATAGGATTATAACATTATCTCACACAATTTCTTATCCAGCAAGGACTCATCAGTTATAATCCCTCTAGGATTATAACCTTATCTAATGAGCATTCCTATCCAACATGGATTATACAATGTCATGCCTATAAATACAAGCCATAATTCACATATTTTGGTATATTATATTTTGACTCTAAACTCTTGTCAATTGATTTCTCTCTCTCACAAGCAAATACTTACTCTCACGCCGGAGGGTCATCGCCGGTGGAGCCCCGGCTAAGTTTACGTGTTTGTTCATCTTTTTCTGGATATTTAATCGACAGGATACAACCTGCTGCTGGATTTGGGCTAAGTTTACGTATTTGTTCATCTTTTTCATGCTATTCAAAATTTAAATACTCTATTTTTTATGTACTTCTAATAATTTTTTTTTTAAAAATAACATTATTGTTTCACCATTCATAATACTTTGTAAAAATTTATTTAAGGTGAACTCTAGGGATGATCAAAATCGGTTTCGGGCCCGGTTCCGGTTCGGAAAATCTATGACCCTTAACCGGCCCGGATTGTTCACGGTTCCGGTTAATCCGGTTCCGGTTTCCTCCCCGGTTCGTTCGGTTCCGGGCTTTTTCCGTTCCGGTCCGATTCTATTGAAAAACAATGAATTTTCGTCCGGTTCTGGGCTTTTTTCGATCCGGTTCACCATTTTGGTGACCCTTAACCGGCCCGGCTCCAAACCGGTTCCGGTTACCTCGGTTCCGGTTTTCGTGACGGTTCATGGCAATTCCGGACTTTTTCGATCCTGTTCCGGTCTGATTTCCCGGTTCCAGTCCGGTTTCGATCCGATTTGGCCATCCCTAGTGAACTCTAATACGGTAATACTCCAAGGGTGAACATTTTATTTTTAAAAAGTTGTACTATTGTATTTAAAAGTTGTACATGGCTTCAGTCCAGCACAGTTATGTGAACTTAGGCAAATATAATATTAGTATACAATTAGCTCCCAAGTTTAATTGTATCATTATCTTGAAATATAGGTAAAGATTATTTACATTCTGGTAAATTTAATCGATCAATCATCCCTAATAAATTAGAATAATAATAGTAAGTCAAAATTTAGGGAGAAACGTTTCTCCATAATTTATGGAGAAACGTGTTTCTGGATATCCAGAACCTTTTGAAAGAATATCCAGAAATTTTGTATTGGCCATGACCTTGGCCCATGGCCTTGGCCAAATCTATATCCAGAAATCACTAAAAAGTATATCCAGAAATTAAGAGAAAGGATATTCAGAAATTTTGTATTGACCATGACCTTGGTCAAATCTATATCCAGAAACCAGTGAAAAGTATATCCAGAAAATAGTGAAAAGTATATTCAGAAAAAAGTGAAGGCCATGACCAGAAAGTTGGTATGTGTTGGTCTCATTCTAACATAACTTCTGGATATCATGATCAAAGGGTTCTGGATATCCAGAACCTTTGAGACTGATATCCAGAAACACGTTTCTCCATAACTCATTTGTCCGAATACCTACTCTAATAATAAACTCACTTTTTTTCAAACTTAATGTCTATTTTTATTTAAAATATATTCTAAAAATAGTTATTTTTATAAATTTTAATACCAAAGATACGTAAATATTCTATCTAAACCTTTTATTTTGTAAGTCTAGAGATAAAATGATTTAGAAAACAAACATTCAGTTTGGGAGAATTTTTTTTAGAAAATGAACATTCGTTTTGGGAACATTCGTTTTGGGACGAAGGAATATTTTTGTAAATGATGAATGATGTACCAATCGCTTTTACACAGTTGTACATGAATTAGTTTGAGTAACTATTATCACCCACTCAAAATGTCACATGTTTAAAGCATCCAATGATAAGTGGTCCTAAGTAAATTTATGAAGCGGTCCTAAGTAAATATAGGAGTATGAGACAATCTTAAGTAAATATAGGAGTATGAGACAATCTTAAGGAAGGATCTAAGATGTAAACCTAAAAAGACCTATCTATATAGATACAAGTGGAATAGAGATAGAATCCAACATTTTCATTCTTTAAGTTGGACAATAAGGGCAAGAAAAGGAAAATAGAAAAGGTTTGGAAAGAAGTGAATCAAATGCTTTTACACAAGTATTATGGGGCTGAGATTGAGATTGTTGAATGCTTTTTGATGCATTTATTTATTGTCTTTGGTTCCTTTTGTAAGTTCTTTCTAGTTGGTGTAAGGGTAGTGAAAGAATTGCAGGTAGACCTTGTGCATAATAGTCTGCATATAAGGGGTGGTTAAAAATAAATTAATATGTTTAAATTTATTTTTGATCCGAGGGGGGAGGGGGGGGTGGGTGGGGCAGTGTAGGGAGTGGGGCGGGGTTGGGTGGGGGGTGTTAAAAAAAAATATAAAAATATAAATTTATACTCCCTCCGTCCCAAACCAATGGTCTTTTCACGCTTCTTAAGAAATTTTAAAAAAAATGAATAAAAGTTAAATGTGGGATAGGGAATAGTAGTTAATGATTGATTTTTTTATAAATATGTTAACTTTATAAGGGTATAATGAATAGTTTTTTTGTAATATGGGGTAGAGAATAGTAGTTAATGGTTGGTTTTTTAATAGGAGAGAGAATGAGTGGGAGGAATAGTAAGTTAATGATTAATTTTTTTGTAAATATGTTAACTTTATAAGGGTATAATGAATGATTTTTTTTTTAAATATATTAAATTATAAGGGTATAAATATATTCAAAAACTTGCCATTTATGGAAAGGGACTCTTGGTCTGGGACGGACCAAAAGGAAAAGTAGGACTCTTGGTCTGGGACGGAGGGAGTAATATTTTTTATAATTTTTATTCATTTTGTTTTAAAATGTGATTATTTAATATTTTTTTAAAAAATATTTTTAGTCCTTTTATTTTATGAAATTACATTTAACTCCCTGAATATGAAATTTAACTTCAGTTTGGACCAATCCGTTAAGCATGTGCGAGGCACATGAGACTTTAACAAGTTTTTCAATGAATTTCATAAAAAATTCCTTAACTGGCTAACTTTTTTAATGACAGGCCCTGAATTTACATTAAAATCAACCCAGACCCCTCCACGAAGACTGTCATATGACCTCGGGCCCCAAATGGTAATTAACCCCTATTTTAATATATAAATTCTAAAATAAATCTACCAAATATAAATACAAATAGACTAATATATGTAAAAATTAATTATGAAAAATATACAAACCAAAATTACAAAAATCAAAAAGATATTTCAAAATCATTTTATACTTTTTCAATATTCCCCTATTTTTGTTATTATGTTAAAAACTTGCAAATTGAGATTATCAATTTCAAACCACTAGAATAGCCTAAAATAAATAAGATATCAAGAGTATATAAATACTTTTTCAATCACCCCTTATTTTTGTGTTTCTGGTCAAAATCTGCAAAAATAATGTTTGCACATAATATCCAACCAAATCTCAAATCTCCCATTGAATGGAATGTGCAATGCCAATTCCAAATCTCCTCGTTTGATTGAATATCTCCCTTATTCTCCCCTATTTCTTTAGATATTTTCAAAATATGTGCGCACATTCATGAAAAATTTGGAAAAAAAAACCATTGTGAAATATGACCAGAGGTTCAGATTGAGAGGAGCAGAGACATAGGAAAAAATGGAAGAAGATAATGTTGGTGTAGTGCCCTAGGCATTTAGTTATGTTTGACTTATAACTTAAACCGCTATGTAATCGTCTTTATCATTTATTATAGAGAAAGTTTATTTGGTTCATTATATGTTTACATGTTTATTATATTGAACTGCGTCCCTAGTTATTATGAATAACTAGTATAAGTCGGTAATGGATAATCATGGAGATGATTTAATCTCACGATAGTCTTGTTATTGATATCCTTTATACCTGCGATTATCATCATCTTCCATATGATGAACATTGTGTTTGATGTAGTCTAACACTGTCTTTAATAAGATAGCAATAAGGGCTATGTTGGCACGATTGGATTCTTGTAGGGAAGAATGATAAGCCAAGATGGGATTTGTCCCTCTCGTTGAGAGAGATGTTTGCTTGGGCCCCTCGATGAATAATGTTGATGAAATGTGTGGCCACACTCAAGTGATTTAATAGAGATCAAATGCATTTGGATTATCAACATATTCGAAATCGAGAAAAGCATTGAACAAAATGAGTTGACATGGACCATGACTCATGTTCAATATGACATCGTGGACAAAGGGATTGTGACATTGATCTATCAAGGAATCAAGCTTTGATGTTATATTTAATTGGGTAGACATAATGACTTGCTAGAAGTCACTTACGTCTTGTGAGGTTGATGTTTCAGCTCACTACCAACATAAAATATAATTCCTAAAGGGCCACACACAAAATAACGGATTAAAAATGGCTTAATGGTGGAATTCTTGGTTCAAGGGATGACTCGTCCCCTATGGGACGACTCGTGCTCTAGGGGGACGACTCGTCCCCAGTTGGCCCAACAATTCCCCAAAGCAGGGACGAATGAATCAGAATGCATGTCTTAGGGGACGACTAGTGCCCTATGGGACGAGTCGTGCCCCTGGGGATGACTCGTCCTGGCGGTGCTGGAAGCCCATTTTGAATTGGAAAAATGACTCTTTTTCCTAAAGGTTAGGGATTTATAACAAGTATAAATATAATCCTTTTGTTCCAGCCATAGGTGACGAAAATTAGAGTTTTTGAAACACTAATTGGTTGATTTTGATTACGAAACAAAGATCAAATTCCATAGATTCATTCTACCAAACAGCCATTGATTGGTGAATATTGATTTAACAATCGGGGATCATCTAGCAATCCAACAAAAAGTGTTCTTGGTTCGTTCGTGTGTAGATTACCGATCAAGGGTGATTACTTTATCACCAAAATCTTGAAGGTTTCAATCATTGATTCATCACAAGGTTTAGAACAAGGAGAAGATCAAAAACTTTCATCAACAGTTTTTGAGATTCGTTTTGAGATTCGCTTTAAAGATCCTTTTTCGAACAAACTTAATCGCATTCAAGGTATGTAAATCTATTTCATATTTTCATCTCTTCATGCTAGACGGATTTAAGGGCTAGGGTTTTGTTGTTGTATAAATATTTTTCGCTGCGTTTGTAACCCCAAAATCCAACAGTGGTATTAGAGCCATGTCTTGCCATGTTTAGAATTGAAATTGGCATGCTAGATTTAATTTGATTAATTGATATCCATACTATATGAAATAGATCTAGATTTTATGTGTGTTGTTTTTGAAAAAAACAAGTATATGTGATATGCCAAGGTCATGATTAAAAATTGATTAATAGGATTAATCTTTTACATTGGTTGTTGATCTATTTAATATGATTAAAGTAGATTCGTAATTTCTCAAAATTTTATCAAATTGTTTGATTGGAATATTTTGTGAAGCCCTATGTTCATGATTATATATACATAAGTTTCATGTTACAACCATGCGATGTTTGTTATTATGTGTAAAACCTTCTAAATATTTAAGTTTTATGTCATCCCTTGATTAGAACACTTGTGATATTTTAGGATATTTTGATTTAGTTTTGACTCAGTTGGGTGCATCATTATATCTTAATTTGTGATCAAGATGAGATAATAGTTGATGTAGTTTTGACTCAGTTAGATGCATCATTCCATGTCTCATGCGTTTGAAAAAGATTTTAACTTAATTGGTACTTTCAAATGAGATTTGACCCAAGGCATAGATGAGATTAAAACATGTTTTTGACATATGATGTCTAAGGAAATCTCATAAAAGATCTAAGAGTCATATATGATATGATTGATGTTTCTACCTAAATAGCTTGATTTCGGGCATTGACTTAGTTAAACCAAAATCAAGTGAAATATGAATCTTAGCCTACTATGATTATATGATACATGTTTGTATTTGAAGGTGTATAATTTAGTGAGAGTATTTATGAAATATATTATTTGCTCTTAGATGATAAATATGTTGATACTTATGTTTTTCATTGTTTGCATATTTTATTGTAGTAATGGCAACTCACAATAATCAGCCCCTGTTACTGCGATCCATCCTTGAGAAGGACAAGCTCGAAGAGAACGGTACAAACTATTCTGATTGGATCAGAAGCCTAAGAATTGTTCTAAGGCAAGAGAAGAAAATGTACGTTCTTGACGAACCCGTTCCACCTCAACCTGCTGCTAATGTTTCTAGGACAGATAAGGATGCACATAAGAAACATATTGATGATTCTACAGATGTTGCATGCCTTATGCTTGCCACCAAGTCTAAGGGCCTTCAGAAGGACCTTGAGCACATTGAAGCTGCTTTTGATCTAGTCGAGTGCTTAAAGAAAATGTTCCAAGTGCAAGCAAGACAAGAGAGGTATGATGTGGTTAAAGCCCTAACTGCATGCAAGATGCAAGAGGGGTAGTCGGTTGGTGCTCATGTCCTTAAGATGAAGGGTCATATTGAGCGTCTCGAAAGGCTTAGAAATCCAATGAGTTTGGAACTCCCCACGGATTTGATATTAAATTCATTGCCTGAAATTTATGGTAATTTCATTATGCACTATCACATGACTGGCATGGATAAGAATCTCTCGGAATTGTATGTGAAGCTTAAGACCGCAGAGAAGAATATCAAGAAGCCCGGAATGACAAATGTGTTAATGGTTAACAAAGGTAAAGGGTTCAAGAAAGATGGCAAAGGTAAAGCAAGTGTTGCTAAGTCTAAGGCAAAAGTTGTCGTTGTCGGAGAGGCTCCCAAAGTGTCTCAAAAGGATGCGATTTACTACCATTGCCAAGAGGTTGGTCATTGGAAGCGTAATTGCAAGGCTTACAAGGAAGGCCTAAAGGCGAAGAAGGGCAATACGATTGCTTCTGATTCAGGTATCTATATGATAGATATTTTACTTTTTATTTTTAGTTCATGGGTATTGGATACCGGATGTGGATCTCACATTTGTTTAAATGTGCAGGGACTAAGGAATAGGAAGCTACTCAAACAAGGTGAAGTTGACCTACGTGTGGGGAATGGAGCAAGAGTTGTTGCATTAGCCGTAGGGACATATGATGTAACTTTATCTAGTGGCTTAGTACTTGTTTTGAACAATTGTTACTATGTTCCGAATTTGGGTAGAAATATTATTTTCGATTCTTGTTTGGATAATGAAGGGTATAATTTTCTTATTGCGAATAAGAAGTTTTATATTTATTTAAATGATGTGCTCTATGGTATTGCAAGTTCGTTTAATGGCATTTATGTTATTGATGTTGATGAGAAACAAAATAATGTTGAAAATGTTTATCATGTGGATAAGAAGTCTAAACCGAATGACGTGAACAACACGTTCATGTGGCATTGTAGGCTTGGTCATATAAACGAGAAACGCATCTCCAAACTCCATAAGGATGGTATGTTGGACTCACATGATTATGAATCATATGAGATATGAAAATCTTGTTTATTGGGAAAAATGACCAAACCACCCTACACTAAGAGTAGTGAAAGGGCTAGTGACTTATTGGGCCTAATACATACTGATGTATGTGGACCAATGAGCAGCATTGCTAGGGGAGGATTTCGGTATTTCATTACATTCACCGTTGACTTATCTAGATATGGCTATGTCTATCTGATGAAGTCCAAAAGTGAATCATTTTAGATTTTTAGAACATTTCATAATGAAGTAAAAAATCAACTTGGAAAAACAATCAAAGCACTTCGATCTGATCGTGGTGGTGAGTATTTGAGCCAAGAGTTTGACAATCATCTCAAAAACTGTGGAATTGTTTCAGAGTTGACTCCACCTGGAATGCCATAATGGAATGGTGTTTCCGAGAGGAGGAATAGAACCCTATTAGATATGGTTCATTCGATGATGAGTCAAGTTGACCTTCCTATTTCAATTCCTTTTGGGGACATGCATTAGAGACTGATGCGTTCACAGTGAATAGAGTCCCTACTAAATTGGCTCCTAAGACCCCACATGAGATGTGGCATAGAAGAAAACCTAGTTTGTCTTTCATGAAGATTTGGGGTTGCAATGCTCATGTGAAGAGACTTGTCACCGATAAGTTAGCTCCTAAATCTGACAAAGTTATTTTCGTTGGTTACCCTAAGGAAACTAAAGGGTATTACTTTTACAACTGCAATGAGAACAAAGTGTTTGTTGCTCAATATAGTACCTTTCTTGAGAAACAGTTTCTCAATAAAAGAACTAGTGGGAGTAAAGTTGATCTTGAAGAAATTCAAGAACCCGAAAATAACATGGAACCGATAGTAGAGACTGAACCAAGTCCACAAGAAGTTGTGGAATCGGTTCAAGATCCACAAGTCCATAGTAGATCGGATAGGTTACGATTCACACCCAAGAGATATGGATTTCTCGTGTTGGAAAGTAATGAAGTGGAAGTCATTGAGAATGACGAACCTACTTCCTATCAAGAGGCGATGTCCACTCCTGATTCGGATAAATGGTTGGAGGCCATGGAATTCGAATTGCAATCCATGTCGGATAATCAAGTTTGGAACTTGATTGAGCCACCCGAATGTGTAAAAACCATAGGGTGCAAGTGGCTCTTCAAGAAGAAGACTGACATGGATGGGAAGGTGCATACTTACAAGGCTAGGCTTGTAGCTAAGGGATATAGGCAGATTTATGGTGTCGACTATGATAAAACCTTTTCGCCTGTTACCATGCTTAAGTCTGTTAGAATTTTAATTGCCATAGACGCGTATTATGACTACGAGATATGGCAAATGGATGTTAAAACCTCTTTCCTTAATGGGAAGTTACTCGAGGATGTGTATATGACAGAACCCGAAGGTTTTGTCGATCCAAGAAATTCTAACAAGGTGTGCAAGTTGCAAAGATCCATATATGGATTCAAGTAAGCTTCTAGGAGTTGGAATCTTCTTTTTGACGAAAAGATCAAAGAGTTTGGTTCTGTCAAGAACGAAGATGAACCTTGTGTATACATGAAATTCAGTGGGAGCGTTGTATTATTTCTCTTATTGTATGTCGATGATATCTTACATTGGAAATGACATTCCTGCACTTCAGACTGTCAAGTCTTGGTTAGGAAAATGTTTCTCAATGAAAGATATGGGTGAAGCCGTTTACATCCTTGGCATCAAGATCTATAGAGATATATCTAAAAGCATAATTGGTTTGAGTCAAAGTACCTACATTGACAAGGTTCTTAGAAGATTCAAGATGGAAAATTCTAAGAGAGGCAACTCGCCAATGGGTCATGGTGTTACTCTTAGTAAGAATCAGTGTCCTAAGACAACTGATGAGCGAAAGAGGATGAATGAAGTTCCATACGCTTCAGTTATTGGATCTATCATGTATGTCATGATTTGTACTAGACCCGACGTCTCGTATGCTCTAAGAATGACAAGTCGATACCAATCTGATCCTGGTGAAAACCATTGGATAGCAGTCAAGACGATCCTTAAGTACTTAAGAAGGACTAAAGATGCGTTCTTAGTCTTTTTGAGGGATGGAAGATGATCTTGTTGTAAAAGGTTACAGAGATGCAAGCTTCCAAACCGACAAGGATGATTTCCGATCGCAGTCGGGATTTGTGTTTATGCTTAACGGAGGTGCAATTTGTTGGAAGAGTTCCAAGCAGAGTACTATAGCCGATTCTACAACAGAGGTCGAATATATAGCGACATCCGATGCTGCTAAGGAGGCAGTTTGGATCAAGAAGTTCATTAGTGACTTGTAAGTTATTTCAAGTATCACTAATCTTGGGAACTTTATTGTGACAATAATGGTGCCATTTGTAGACACCCCATTCTGAACACATCGGATCAAATTTATACCACTCTAAGTCTCGCTTTGAGTCAAGAAGTAGAAATCTACCATTTCGTCATGTTTCGTTAAGTTTTGACTAACCACCGTTAGTTTGGGACTAAACTGCATACGAGATAACGGGGAAAGGACAGAATTGTCCACAAACCACAATATCTCGCGTGGAATGGCGTGTCTCGCGCGAGATATTGTCATTCTGCAGCATGCAGATGACAGTTTCCTCGTCGATTTCAACCTCTTTCCGAAATAAAACTTTATCCATCTATCCAACCAATGATTTTGGGAGTCTGGAACCTTCCTAGGAGTGTTTGATCTCATTCTCAACACCCCTCCACCACCTATAAATACTGGATGACTTTCAGTATTTCAGAGGTCCACAATTCCACAAGTCACACACATTTTACTGGTTTCTCTCCTTGAAAGATTCCTGTAAAATCACCCCTAAAATCACCTCAAAGTTTGTTTGTCAACCTTGTTGATAAACAAACATCAAGATCCGAGTCAAGGACTGAAGCGAAGCTCTGTCCGTGTCAAGATTCGATTCTAAACTTGAGTCGAAACTCTGCCCAAATCACCTCACGCAAGGTAACCCCTAAATCCGTTTCTAATTGATTGTTAGAGTGGTATAAATCCATAGAATCTAGGATCATCCTAGAGCCTCCCTAAATCATGGGGATGGTCTCGAAGCAATCGATCCTACATTTCATTTAACCCCGTTAAATGAATTTTTATTTATTTTTATTTGAAATCCTTTTCTCTTTCGAAAACCTCTCTTTTCTTTAGCAAGACCGATCTCCGGATTGGGTGGAATGGGTGCTCCTTGACCTTCCCATTCCATAACCTAAGCCCCGAACCCAAATCTCTTTCAAAAATGGTTTTTCTATGTTTTTCAAACGAATAATATAGGTGGCGACTCAAAATCCTTCACAACGCTCACAGTGGCGACTCCGCTGGGGACATAAAATTAAGAGGCTTAAACTTGCGTCAAAATTAAAAGAGAGGTTTTCAAAAAAAAAATTGTTGTAAATTCGATTTTCTGTTCCCAGATCAGGCATATCTCGCGCGAGATATCGCCTCGGCAATCTGTTGTTTTCTGATTTTTCCTGTTCATCTCATAGTCCAAGACGAGAGTCGAACACCCAAGGGGGATCCCAGAATTCATTATCTGCAGAGTTCCCGCATCTTAAGGCCTCCCTTAAGATGTAGAACTCGAATCTGTATTTTATTTAAATAATCGATTGTTATTTATAAACTGCGTGCGATTGGGTTTTATTTAATTAAAGTTCGGTCCATTGGGGATTCGGGAGTTGTAATTTAATTTATTCTTTCTCTCTCTCTCCCTTTATGTAGAACTACGACGGCCTGAGTCTCCCTAATTTGGGAGAAACGTAGGCAACCACTTGGTGCGGCCACTATTTGTTTTCCTTTTGATTTTCAAAAAAAAAATTCTAGTTTTATCTATCACCTAGATTGACTATCACACACGCGCACTCATGATATATCTGTCATTGCGCTACATACCCTTTATAAACCTGGGACCCACACTAAGGACGGATGACGGTAACCACCTAGTCGCCGGTCTCTCCGAAGTTGGATCATCCCACTCCGCGTATTCAATCCATCTAAATTGTCATATCGCGGGGAGCCTAGCCTTCCAGCCCTGCATCGCCACATTTTCATGTAGATTGTCTTTTTAGGATCACTCCGTGACCGGTCGGTTTGACTTGGTGATCTTTTCTTGTTTTTGACCAAAGCAAAGCCATGTAAAATTGACAATAAAGAAGGACTCGGAAAAGTCCCTCGGAAAAGTCCCTTCGGAAAAAGTCCCTTCGGAATGACCCTTTCGGATGTCCCTTTAAAAGGAAAAATATATATCCTTCAAAAAAAAAAACAATCTTACATGGCTTTGTTTTACAAAAATCGGATTGATTGCTTAGTCGTTAGGTTCTGATAAAGGCCTTAGAAACCCCTCAAAAAACGGATTCTCCGTTCCGACCAAAAATTAGGATTAATAAAAATCGACTTTCCGTGTGATTGTCTCGTGCGGGACTACATGTCTCGCGCGAGATAATGTCTCTGTTTGCTGAAACTGAGCCTGAACCGTTTAAGCCTGCTTCCGACTCGTTGGGGCTAGATTTGATCCTGACGTCATCTCTGCATCTCTTCTGTCAGTTTTCCGAAGCTACTCAACTTCAAGACTCCCAACACAATGTCTACCGAAAAGCACGTCATCACCAAGAAGGACCTTGAACAACCAACTCTGCAAGGGTTGACCAAATCCCTTGTCGCTGAAATGGAACATGTGGAAGGTTGGAGAGAAGCCTTTGATTTACCTTCCACCCGCATTGCTAGAGATTTCCGGAAGATGGAAAGTGGCTCCGACAGCGGACAATCATCTGTGCAAGAAGAGCTAAATGACATCAAGGCTCAACTCGCCAAAGCCCTGCAGCAAATTGACAACGACGATGCATGGCACAACTTGGAAGAATCCATCCAAGCTGACAAGACAAAGATGCTGTTTGAAGAACTTGAAGAAGTCAAAAGCGAACTCGAGGCTATGACCCAAAAGTGTATCAACCTCGAAGCCCACATTGAAGATGACATTGATGAGAGAGTCAAATATTGCCTCAATACTCTCTACCGTGACCTCAAAGAACAAATGGAAGCAGAATATCAGTCTCGCCACAACGTCTTTGTGCAACACTACGAGAACCATATTCGAGACCTCCACAATCAAATGGCTAAGCGAAGGAAGGGTAGGATCTTCTCCGACATCGGAAATATCTCTCTCGGTCATCTCTTCAGAAGCCTTCGCAAGGATGGAAAGATGAGCCCAATGGAGGGTTACATACCTAAGAGAGAAGGACGAGCTCCACACCTCTACTGCTTCTACCATCAATGCTATGGCCACCATACCGATGATTGTTCCAACCTGAAGAATGCAGTCCAAGACTTAATTGACAACGACACCATCAGAATTTGTCCAAGCGGTGGCATAATTTGGATGAATTCAAGCAAATGAGGGATCTCTTTCTTTTTCAGTTATTTACTTTTATTTGCAAAAGAAACAATTAGTAGTCTAGTTTAGTTTAGTCGGGTACTACTTGCCTAAAGACTTCATTTGTGGGCAAGAGTATCAAGTTTGCTTTTTAATAATAGTTAGTCAGTATTTCCCTTTTCAATTCTGATTACTTATTTGAGATCGAGAAAGAAAAGCACCGTGAATGTCATAGAAACTTGCAACGAAAATGATTACTCCAAGGCACTTCGGTTTTCTGGAAACCTCCCTGTCTGGAAAATGATGCAAGCAAAAGGATACTTCCCTGTCTTGGGGATTGGAAAGCACTTACAAGGGATAACGGAACCATCACCGGTTCCCCCACCTCACACAAAGCATGGCCTAGGATACATCATTTCCATCCACAATGGGGATGACGAAGAGGAGTGGGACTTCACTCAAGTCAAGTGGGAAGGAACCACATACAAAGGCCACAATGACCCAAAAGTCAAAGATTGTAACCTCGAGCCATATCGAAAGACACTCAATGGCTACTTCGTCCGGGAAGGGGAAAGCATTCCCTACTTTATCTTTTCAGAACCATGGACTGATGATAAAGGGAAACGCCAACCGGGCTTTGAAATCTTCAGCGACTGTGATGCTTCACCAGATGAAACAGAGACCGTCTCACTAATCCCTAAGGGTCTGTGGGGCACGAAGGCAGAAATGACAAGCGAATGGGACTTTGTGTTGGGAGAAGACATGCTGCGACAGTTTGAAGACCTGTGCCGGTTAGAAGACAGCCAGATCCATGCAATCTCCAAGGGGGACGCTCCAACTATTGATTACACAAGACTAATACAGAAATGTGATGAGCCAATTCTAAACTGGCACGTCACCGGAGGACCAGTTGTTGATGAAGACTTCATGATCAAAGAGCTTGGTTGCACTCCCCATCCCCGCAGGAAGATAGGCCCTGTAACTTTCACATTAGAAGCAGGCTCCACCTCTGATGAACTCACTCAAGAGGAAATCGAGGCGGTGGCCGAACATGTATTCCCTTACTTCCTTAATGAAAACTTTGATCTTTCCGAGTACCCTGAGATTGCTAACATCGTGAATGATGAATTAACTAATAATAATCAATATAACGAACACGTTAATAATGAATCATACGATGAGATAGATCAAGAAAACGAACAAATTTTAAAAGAATTAGCTAAGCAAGTAGGTCGTTGTGGAAAGAATGGCCCTGTTGACGACGAGGAAATGCAAACGGTTAATCTCGGGACAACAGAAGACCCCAGAGAAACAAAGATCGGTAGCTTCTTCAAGGGGGAAGACAGAGAGACCTTGACGCAGCTCCTCAGAGAATATGTCGACGTCTTCGCTTGGTCCTACAAAGATATGCCTGGGTTGAATCAGTCAATTGTGAAACACAAGATACCGCTGCTACCCAATGCCAAGCCAGTCAAACAGAAATTACGCAGAATCAAGCCGGAATGGTCAATGCAAGTAAAAGAAGAAATCATGAAACTCTTGAATGTAGAGTTTATCAAAGTGATCGAGTATCCGGAATGGCTAGCAAACACGGTACAGGTAGCCAAGTCGAATGGGAAAATACGAGTCTGTGTCGATTTCAGAGATTCGAACAAAGCATCCCCTAAAGATGATTTCCCACTACCAAACATAGACATGTTGGTCGACGCCACAGCCGCATACGAAGTTCGCTCATTCGTCGATGGCTTCGCAGGGTATAACCAAATCCTCATGGCAGAGGAGGATCAAGACAAAACAAAGATTCACCACACCTTGGGGACGTTCACACGGTCATGCCGTTTGGTCTCAAGAACGCTGGGGCTACTTACCAAAGGGCAGTCACGACACTATTTCATGACATGATCCACAAGGAAATAGAGGTATACGTGGACGACATGATTCACTCAAAGGGGACAGATGATCAGCACTTCAGAGATCTCAGAAAAATCTTCAATCGACTGAGACAGCACAAGATGAGACTCAACCCCGCCAAATGCTCATTCGGAGTGGTCAAAGGGAAAGTCTTAGGGTACATGGTCACTGAGCGTGGCATAGAAGTAGACCCTGCCAAGATAAAAGCCACCATAGACATGCCTCCACCCAGAACACAGAAAGAAGTAAAGGGATTCATGGGCAGACTCGAATATATCAGTCGATTCATCAATCAACTGACTACAATGTGCGATCCTATATTCAAGCTCCTTAAGAAAAACGCACCTCAAGAGTGGACCGAAGAATGTCAAGAAGCATTCGAGGAATTAAGCATTACTTAACTTCCCCACCCATCCTGGTTCCACCACACAAGGAGAAGCCCTTAAAGCTGTACCTCACAGTTACCGACAACGCGCTAGGGGCTATGCTCGCTCAAGAACAGCCTGCTTCACACACAGAGAATGCCATATATTTCGTCAGCCGCAGATTCCAAGGCAGTGAAATCAACTACTCTCCACTCGACAAGTCTTGCGCTGCTCTTGTTTGGGTATCACAAAGGCTAAAGCACTATATGGAAGCCTTCCCGGTTCGTCTCATTGCAAGAATGGATCCGTTGAAGTACATCCTAGACAAATCAAATTTGTCTTCGAGATTGGCCAAATGGTACTTCATGCTCGCGGGATATGATATCACTTACGTCACTCAGAAATCCGTCAGGGGGAGTGTATTCGCAGATCAGTTGGCCGAATTTCCTTGTGACAAAGCGAAGGGGGAAGACCCGCGATTCCCTGATGAAGACATCATGAGTATAGAAGAAGAAAATAAGTGGCAATTATTTTTTGAAGGCGCAGCCAACAAGAGAGGGTTCGGCATCGGAATGTTGTCGGTAGACCCTGAAGACATCTATACTCCACTAGCAATACGTCTTGACTTTGACGCCACCAACAACACCGCGGAATATGAAGCTTGCATAGCGGGGCTTGAGGCAGCCCTAGAACGCAACGTGACCGAACTCGAGGTATTTGGGGACTCCCAGTTAATCATCAATCAGACATTGAAGAAGTGGAGGATCCAAGATCCAACCCTTCAAAGATACAGTGCCCACCTCCAAGAGTTGGCGCAACAATTTCAGGATGTCTCATTCCACTATCTTCCTAGAGATAAAAATCGGTTTGCATACGCATTGGCTACACTCGCCTCCTTGGTCGAAATCCCTAAAGGAAAAGCAGTCAAACCCTTCAAAATAACACGACGCTCAACTCCCGCCTACTGCGCCATTATAGATCTCCATGACTGCAAAGACAAATGGTCATTCGAATGTGCCATCGTTGAGGACTCCGCAGAGAAACCGTGGTACCATGACATTTGGCATTTCATCCTAGATAGAACCATCCCACCTGAGACAGACCAGAAGACTCAAATCACCCTTAAAAGGTTGGCCGCTAACTACGTCATCATTGCTGGATGTCTATTCAAGAAACATTCCCAAGAAAACCTCCTTTGTGCCACCGAGGAAGAGGCCCGAGAAATAATGGACCATGTTCATCAAGGCATATGTGGAACCCACATGAGCGAAAATATGCTCGCCAAAAAGATCATCAGACAAGGGTACTTTTGGCTAACCATGGAAGCCGACTGCACCAAAATGGTCAAGAAATGCCATAAGTGTCAGATATACGCCAACCTGCAACACGCACCACCTTCCTTGCTGTACCCTATGACTTCTCCTTGGCCGTTCTCGATATGGGGGATAGACGTGATTGGAAAGGTCACACCCACAGGAGCCAATGGACACTGTTTCGTCCTAGTAGCCATCGACTATTTCACTAAATGGGTCGAGGCCGCCTCCTACAAAGTTTTGAATGCCAGAAAGGTGGCAGAATTCATCAAACATAACATCATCTGCCGATACGGGATCCCGCAAGAGATGATATCCGATAATGACTCGCACTTCGAGAAGGAAACCGATCGCCTCCTAACCTAGTATAAAATCACAAGACACAAGTCATCCCCTTACAGGCCTCAAACGAATGGAGCAGTTGAAGCCGCAAACAAGACAATCGAAACCATCATCAGAAAAATGGCAGTCACTGGGAAAGACTGGCCCGACAAGTTACCCTTCGCACTGTGGGGATACCGCACTTCAGTCCGAACAGCTACAGGAGAGACTCCCTACGCCCTCACATTCGAAATGGAGGTTGTCTTGCCAATAGAATTGGAAATACCATCACTAAGGGTTCTCCTAGAAAACCAAGTGAATGAAGTCGACTGGCTAGAAAGCAGATACGAAGAGTTAGTCTTGCTAGACGAAAGGAGGCTGAAAGCAGCCGAGCACACCCAAGCTTACCAAAGAAGAATTGCAAGGGCTTTCAACAAAAAGGTCAAGACAAGGAATATCAGAGTAGGCGACCTGGTTCTCCGTGAGCATCGTCCTGGACCTTTCAACCCGCTAGGCAAGTGGGGACCAAGATGGATAGGACCCTACATTGTGAAGAAAATATTCTCTGGGGGAGCCCTTCAGCTGGTGGATCTAGACGGAGATCAACTACCGAAGCCGGTCAACATGGACAAGCTCAAGAAATACTTCGCGTAACTTGGCCTCCTAAAAAGAAAAAATTGCTCGCTAGGTTGAAAATCCCGAAGGGGATGGCCTAGGCAAAAATTAGAGCTTGCACAAGAAAAGAAGCCCGCTAGATTGAAAACCTGAAAAGGCATTCGGCAAAAGAAAGGGTATGCACAAAAAAAAAAAAAAAAGAATAGAGGGGCCATGTCTCGCGCGAGATTACCCTTCGGCCTGAAGCCGTATTTTGTTCTTTTTCTCTCAAAAATGAACTACGTTAGACCTGAGCCTCTTATTTAATTGCTGTAAAAGAGGAACGTAGGCAGCCTTCGGGCGAATGTTCGGTCTAATCAAATAAATAAATTCAATTTTGTCCTTTCATTAATCAAATGCATTTTATTAACGACAAAAGAGAAATCCTAACCACAACGACTAATTTGCTAAGCTAACAATCTTGAAAAAAAATACTAATAAAGCAAAACTATTGATCTATCCAAGCAATCTCTTGGTACTTCTTAAGATCTAGCCTTTCATTGACTTGGTAGGCCGGCGGACATGATCACCACCGTCTTCGCGATCCTTCTTGCGCTTTGGGCCCCTCAAAGCAGAACATCCCTCGAGACGATCAAAGACGGACTCCGTAAGCCTCTTGAAGACATTGGGCCTATCTAAAGCTTGCGTCTTTCCAGGCATCCCTTTGCCTCGCCTCTCGTACCAATCCCTATCAAGAAAATCCTGAGTTGGATCGGTCCGCACATTAGCAGAATCAGACTGAGCCTCGCTCCTTCGCAAACTACTGCTAGCTACAAAAGAATCCCCTAGCAGTGAAAGTCGCAGATCATCAATCTTCTCCATACTAGGGTGACCGGTATGAAGGAACCAATCCAAATACTTGTCAGACAAGAAGACACTTGCATTAAAAGTCCGAAGGTTCGACCAGCGGTCCCGACTAGTTCCTTCGCCCCATGCTTGAGCTAGCACCTGCACAAACTCTACACCAATATAAGACACATCACGAGAGGCCCCTTCGAAAAAATAAGTGTCCTGCTGCTGACCAAACTAACGGAGCACCCGCTTGGGAAAATAAAAGGAAGAATCCCGCAAACCCGGAAGAACAACCTTGTCAAAATCCTTGGTATTGGCAACATACTTGTTCAATCTCCAATAAGGTGGACACCAAAGGATATCATCAGTTGCCGTCTTCGCAATCAACTCAGCCCATTCATCCGCTGAAAGATCCTTGATCAACAACTTTCGCGTATGACATATGAAAGGGGAATATTCCAACAGGGGACCTACCAACTTGAGATGCTCCCTAAGCCAAATAGTCAAAAAAAGAGGACTCCCTTGAGTCATAGCACCGGTCTTATGCAGCTCATCAAGACCATGCAGGGTTTCACCCAAGATTAGCGGAATAATGTTCCTAGAACGTTTCCTAGCCTGCAGAACAATTTCCACCAATTGGGAGTCAACCAAGCCATCCCTGCATGTGAATAAAACATCTCCGAAAAGAGAAAGGGACAGAAAGTTTCGTTTGCAGACATGAAAGGCATCATCATCTGAATCTTCGCTGAATCGCTCAGGAAAAGAAGAACAATCTACCCACCTGCGGTGAACCAACTCGTAGCAAGTATCAAGGTGGATCCCTAGCAATCCATTCAAGGCCTCTGAATGATTCCTATTGTATTTAGGAACAGCAATCTCACCAGTCAAGGGCATATCCAAGATAATGGCAAATTCCTCCACAGTAGGCACCATCTCATTAAGAGAAAAATTGAAAAGATGGGCTGAGGGATCCCAAAATCGAGCAGCACCCTGCAGAAGATTCCAATCCGGTTGGAGGTTCTTCAAGGTGAAAAGGATTCTGAATCCGAATTCTGCTATAAACCTATTGCGAGATAGGTTGCGAAACGACCTCACAAAATCTCTTGATGCTTGCTTGAAGGCTTCAATCACTTCAGACGACAAAGAAAAATCAGCAACAATCATGGACGTTGGGGCAATCTCCTTGGAAGCCATGGATCACAGGGTTGAAAAAGAAGACATGAACTTTACCCTAATAGAATATCTCTAGAGTTTGAAAGGATAGGATGTGTTATCTGGCCGGACTACAGGGTATTTTTATAAGGAAAACTGACAAAATCCTGTTCGAAGAAGGAAGAGGATTCTGCCTTGGTAGCGTGTCTCGTGCGAGATTCCTTGTCCCGCGCGATACATTGCCACGGCAAAACAGCAACAGTTCTGCACAAATAACAATCTAGCCCCGACTTGACGAAGCAAGTCTCGAAAAACCTGGGCATACAGTTCCTAACATGCAGTGCAACATCAAATTTAAGCTCAAAATTGTGGCCTAAACGGCCATTCCATTTCCAAACACGGAAAGTCGAGAAAGTTAAAAAACTAACTAGTTAGACCTAGGATTAGGAATTAAGAAAACCATGTTTTTGTGCTACCTACTTGCTAACAGGTACCAATGAAAAGAGAAAAATTGTCTGGGCCCATACGGCCAATATTTACAAGTCATCAGAAATCAAACAAGGAGAAAAGGGGGGTCAAGTCATCAGATCACCCGAGCCGCCAGCACCTCCGCCATCACCACCACGAGGGCTACAATCCCTCCTCGACCTCTTGGCTCCACAAGTCGGAGTCACCGCAGAGGCCACCGTCGAAGCCGCCAAAGAAGCCTTCTGGAACAGCCTCTCAGACAGGTCCGACACCAGGGCCATCAGTCCCGCCATCTTGGTCGCTCCACGGTTGTAATCGGCCGCGGACATAGTGACCTGACAACAAAAAAAAGAAATGCTCAGATGAAGTCGGACATATACACTTATATGGACGAATACGTGAAATAGTGAAAATAAACATACCGAGAAGACATTGGGTGGAAGGTGGTAACCCTCGAGAATATGATCCAGAGTCGGGATATGGCCCATCATCGGCATACTCCCCATCATATACATATAGCTCAGAGGACCGAAATCTGGCACAAAGGGCAGAGAACCAGTAGACTGGGAAGAAGTAATAGGGGCTGATGAACCTGAGGCAGAGGCGGAACCACGAGCAAGCGACGGCCTAGCACCCACCGAAAGGGGACCCATCAGGTGGGGCAAGAACGCCGCATATGAAGCTCCCTGAATAACACAATGCGTCGCCGCACAACCCTCCACAAAATCAGCATAATTTGCATCAGAAATGAGGTGGGTAGGGAACATAGCCCTCGGCGGATCCGCGGGCACCCTATACGGCAGTCTACCCCGGCCATGCTGTGGGAAGACTCGCTCGCCCAAGTACATGGTATCCCCTCCAGAGATACCAGCATCCTCTGCATCGCGGTGGCATCCCAAGCACGGTGGACCTCCCGCTTCACCAGGGTCCATGGATAAAGGCCTAGCCGCTCATACTCAAAGGCGTCCAACAAGGCCCGTGCCTCAGCTACCGTCAGGGTCCACTCTTGATCCTCCTCTTCATCAACACTCCGATTAGGGTGGCTCCACCTCCTAATATCCGGGAACAAAGGGGTCCGGCTCTCCAGCTCAAACTTGTACAGTCCAAAGACAACATAGCCCCATATTTGCACAAGAAAATGTAATGTATTCAAGATTTAAATATAGACAAGGAGTACAGATAAAAGACAAAGTCAGGAGCATACCTCCCAAGCATAAGAATACCCTGACAGGGAATCCTTGGTGTGCCTACACGCCTCGTCCATGGCGTGGTAACAGAAG
The DNA here is from genome assembly GCA_022495995.1 of Adenophora triphylla var. japonica. NCBI lineage: Eukaryota > Viridiplantae > Streptophyta > Magnoliopsida > Asterales > Campanulaceae > Adenophora > Adenophora triphylla. The sequence continues at coordinate 56,303 of JAFEMH010007766.1, forward strand.
GCCAGCCCCGCTGAGCCCTAATCATAGTTCCTCACCTCATCCAAATCAACCAACAAACCCAAAAGAGAAAGACGGGCCGTAGAAGATTGGTTCGCAAAGATGGTCTCAGAAAGAATATACCAGAGGGCACCCCTCACCAATCGATCAGTAACTGCATTCGGCTTCTCTGCATAAGCCTCAAGCTGAGCCCGGAGAGGTGACAAATCAGCAGCAAACCCCATAACCTTGTTAGGGGCAAAACCAATCAACTATCTCCATATAGCCGGACTCACAGGCTTATAACCCGCAGTCCTCGGAAGCGGCTCACCGGTGAACTCTAGCCCCGTGATCGCAAGGAAGTCCGTCGGAGTCATAGTGGCTTCCCCGAAGCGCAAATGCACGGTGTGGGTAGTGTCTGTAAGTGCTCCAATTTGAGTTTGTTAGTATTTTCGTTAGAAAATTAATGAAAGTTTTAACATTCCTAACATTTCTAACAATTCCTAACCTTTATAACAAAGTAAGGGTAGATTAGGGATTGCCATTTAAAGTTAAACCAAGAAAAGAATCTCAAAAAGCAAAAGAAATTGGAAAAATCCGAATTAGGCAAGTTGAAAAACAGAAACTACTGAAATTTTTGAATAATATTCTTCCTGTTCAAAGCCTGGAGCAGCATTTAATGCACCAGGCACGTTTACAGAACCCTCCGCGCGGATCCTATTGAAGTTCACATGGGCCTATAAATTGAACTCTCCTCTCTCAGTTTACACAACACAAATCACTCACAGCAACAGCACTCTGGCAAAAAATAGAGAGAAAACAGTGGGAATTCACTTGAATTGCCACCATTTTCTCTCCAATCTTTCCCAAATCCCACTCACTCAAAATACTTTCAAATCACTCTCATACATACTCTCATACATACACTAACTCAATCTCAAATCACCCTTTAGGAGGAGGATTAGAGAGAAAACATAGAAGACTTCATTGTTATCTACTTGTTTTCTCTTTGACCAACTCTAATCACCAACCCTAAACACTTTCAAACCCTAAACACATTCAAACCCTAAACACATTCAAGCCTTTGAATTCATTCAAACACAAAACACAAAGAAGATAGGTATAACCTCCTTCTCTTTACCTAAAATTCTCTCATCCTTGCATGCATTTTCAAACTCCAAAATGTAGTTTGTTCATCTTCTTGCCTTAGATCCAAGAAGATCACCATGGAAGTTCATCTTCATGGATGATCTTCTACAAGGATCAACATTATTTTCAAAGTGTTCTTACTTACTTGCAAAGAAAACACATTTTCAAAACCCTAAAAATCATTTTCATACATCAAATCTCATTTTCAAAAGATAAAATTCCCCTTCCCAAGCAAATGAAGTGCTTAGTCCTAATGTACCCCAAGAATGGTTTGATATAGTTGATTCACCACTAAAATGTCAAGTGATCACTAATCAAAACCTAGGGAAATGGGGACAAGCATGGATGCCAAACCCCCTTTAAAAACATGTTTTCCTTCTTGAGAAGTTGCTGTCCAATAGCAATTTTCTAAGACCCCAGTCCATGGTCTAATTTTTTGGACACAGATAAACTTGGATTTTGGTGTTGACTACAAAACACTTTTTGTATCCAACATCCAGAGATTTCCAGAAATATTTTTACTTTATTTTTTTCGTGAGAAAAACTCCCTTTTTCAAATTTTTCTTTAAAGGTCAGTTCATCAGTCTCTGGAAATCCAGGTTTCACATCTGAGATTTCCAGAAGTTTTTGGGTCCTCAAATCATCTCCAAAATGAAAAGTTCTTTTACAGAAACCTTATTTAAGGTGTTTTGAACATTTTTCATTCTCGGACTTTTCCCAGATTCTGGAGTTTTCAAGCCCTAAAGTCCATTTCAAAATCAAGTGTCCACTGCCTTTTTCATTCTGGCAGAAACGGTTTCCAACTTCCAAAAATATTTTGAGTACCAAAACTCAACCCAAAAATCACACCAAAAATCATGGGATCTGTCCAAAGTCTAATAAAGAATTCTCAATTTTTACTTTCCTCAGTTTCAACTCATTTTGGCCAAAGTAACACACACACACACACGCATACACAGCAAATGGTTTTTAGCTTGGAAGACTCGTTTTACGAGGCATTCCAGGTGCACACGTCCTTCCCGGCGTGTAACGTGACCTCCGAACCCAAATCTCTAATCTCGGGCATTTTTCAAAGTTTTGGCCCTTAAAACAAAAATGGCGTGGCGACTCCGGTCTTTTCGATTGGTTTTCAAAGAAACGAAAATTTCAAAGTGTGATGATGTGTGATGTATCGAAAATTTTCCCATTTTTGTTTGAAAAAATCAACGAAACGGAGTCGCCACGCCATTTTAATTTTGAGGGCCAAAACTTTGAAAAAAGCCCGAGATCAGTGATTTAGGTTCGGAGGTCATGTTACACGCCGGGAAGGACGTTAGTGTGCACCCGGAATGCCTCGTAAAACGAGTCTTCCAAGCTGAAAATCATTTGTGTGTGTGTGTGTGTGTGTTTTGGCCAAAATAAGTTGAAACTCAGAAAAGTAAAAATTGGGATATCTTTTTAAGACTTTAAACTGATCCCATGATTTTTTGGAAGATTTTTGGATTGAGATTTGGTACTCAAAAGACCTTTTGAAGTTGAGAGTCATTTCTGCCAGAATGAAAAAGGCAGTGGACCTTTGATTTTGAAATGGATTCAAGGGTCTTAAAACTTCATAATCTGGATAAACTCAGAGAATGAAAGTTGTTCTAGACACCTTAAATAAGATTTGTGCGAAGGAATTTTCCATTTTGGAGAAGATTTGAGGGGTCAAAACCTTCTGGAAACCTCAGATATGAGATCTGGATTCCCAGAAGCTGATGAACTAGCCTCTGAAAGAAAATTTGAAAAGAGGAGTTTTACTCACCCAAAAAATAAAGTAAAAATATGTATGGAAAGCTCTGGATGTTGGCTACAAAAAGTGTTTTGTAGTCAACACCAAATTCCAAGTTAATCTGTGTCCAAAAATTAAGATAATGGACTGAGGTCTGGGAAAATTGCTACTGGACAGCAACTTCCCAAGAAGGAGAATATGATTTTAAAGGGGGTTTTGCATCCATGCTTGTCCCCATTTCCCTAGGTTTTGGTTAGTGATCACTAGACATTTTAGTGGTGAATCAACTATACCAAACCATCCTTGGGGTACATTAGGACTAAGCATTTCATTTGCTTGGGAAGGGGATTTTTATCCTTTGAAAATGAGATTTTATGCTTGAAAATGGTTTTTAGGATTTTGAAAATGAGTTTTCTTTGCAAGAAAGTAAGAGAACTTGAAAATAATTTTGATCTTTGTAGAAGATCATCCATGGAGATGGTCTTCCATGGTGATCTTCTTAGATCTAGAGCAAGAAGATGAAAGAACTACATTTTGTAGTTTGCAAATGCATGCATGGTTGAGATTTAGGGTTAGGAGAAGGAGGGTTTACCAATCTTCCTTGTGTTCTTGAGTGTTTGGCTTGTATGTATGAGTGTTTAGGGCTTTAATATGAGAGTGAGTGGATGAGTATGAATTGGGAAAGATTGGAGAGAAAATGGTGACAATTCAAGTGAATTCTCACCGTTTTCTCTCTATATTTCGCCGAGGTTCGGTGCAAAATGTGTTGTGGCTCCCTATTTTTGTGACTCGGAGGGCTCAATTTATAGCCCTCCCGAGATGACAAACTCATCCGCGCGGATGGGAACCCTCGGCGTGCATTGTTCATTAAATGCGGCTCCACTTTGGACAAGAGGAATATTTCTTTTGAAATTCAAATTAAGCGCCATTTTATGTTTCCAAGCATTTCTATTTATGGTTTTCTTCTTTTGTTTTTCTTTTTTGAGATTCTTTTTAAGGTTTAACCTTAAATAACAATGCCCATTTTACCCTCACTTTGTTAGAAAGGTTAGGATTGTTAGGAATTGTTAGAAATGTTATAACTTTCGTTAATTTTCTAACGAAAATTCTAACAAGCTCAAATTGGAGCACTTACAAGAGCCCCGGCGACGGCGCTTTCGAAGGAAGCGGGGTCGTCGATAAGAGTAAGGCTCCATATTTGGCGGGATGATCGAGTGATCGGGTGGCCGAACCTAGCGATAGGCTACCTACGTATCCCGAATGGGAATCAAGCCAGTCGTAGTTCGGGTCTTTGACCTTGGAGATGATGGCGTTTTAGGTGCCTCGAACCTGATGAGCGAGTTCTGCAGTCGGTTGTTGGAAAGAAACTCTGCTGGGGATAAGAGATGACCATTTTCGGTCTCGATGGGTATCCGCTTTCTTTGGGGATAGGGATGACCATTTTCGGTCTCTGAGGATGATTGCGATTTATCGCTTTCTAGTGATAGCGTCTTAGGTGCCTCAAACCTCGAGATGGCGTTTAGGTGCCTCGAACCTTGGAGATGGCGTTTAGGTGCCTCGAACCTTGGAAGATGGCGTTTAGGTGCCTCGGACCTTGGAGATGGCGTTTTAGGTGCCTCGAACCTTGGAGATGGCGTTTTAGGTGCCTCGAACCTTGATGATGATGGCTTTTAGGCGCCTCGGACCTTAATTTGAAATGGCCTTTCGGTGGACTTCGTCCGCCGCCGAAGGAGAGGGTGACCGTTTGGTCGGGGGCTGGACCTAATGATAGGCTACCTACGTATCCCTAGTGGGAATCAAGCCCTTTCGTAGTTCGAGTCTTACTCGAGATTTCGCTGGCTTTTGGGATTCCGTTAACTTTGCTGGGGATTTTGTTAGCTTCTCTGGGAAAATCGCACGTATTCGTCCTGGGAAATCGGTCTTACGTTTGACCGCCGGGTGATTTTGATGAAAGATACGGGATCTCGTTATCTTTCTCGGGCACCGGTCTTACGTTTGACCGCCGGGAAGATTTTGATGAAAGATACGGGATCTCGTTATCTTTCTCGGGAAATCGGTCTTACGTTTGACCGCCGGGAATGATTTTGATGAAAGATACGGGATTCCGTTATCTTTCTCGGGAGATCGGTCTTACGTTTACCGCCGAATGATTTTGATGAAAGATACGGGATCCGTTATCTTTCTCGGGAGATCGGTCTTACGTTTGATCGCCGGGGAATGATTTTGATGAAAGATACGGATCCGTTATCTTTCTCGGGGCACTCGGTCTTACGTTTGACTCGCCGAATGATTTTGATGAAAGATACGGGATCTCGTTATCTTTCTCGGGGAGATCGGTCTTACGTTTTACTGCCGGAGGTGATTTTGATGAAAGATACGAGATCTCGTTATCTTTCTCGGGGCACTCGGTCTTACGTTTTACTGCCGAGGGTAATTTTGATGAAAGATACGGGATTTCGTTATCTTTCTCGGGGCACTCGGTCTTACGTTTGACTGCCGGAAGATTTTGATGAAAGATACGGATCCGTTATCTTTCTCGGGGCACTCGGTCTTACGTTTTATCGCCGGGAATGATTTTCTTGACAAGGGGCCGACTTTGGTTAACTTTGTTAACTCGTCAAGTCGGGACCGAATTGCGAGTCCCGAAATTTTAAGGGGCAAAAGGGTCATTTTGACTCGACAATCCTATCCGCGCGGATAGGAGCTGAAAGTCGTGGGTATTAATTAGGGCCAACGCCCTTTTCTTCTTCCCCATTCAGCTTTTGAAATTGTTTGCAATTACGAGAGAGAGAGAAAAAACCGAGGAGAAGTCATTGTTGGCCAAGAAAAGCTTCAAAAATCTTCCGATTTCTTCGATTTTTTGAGCAATGGAACACGGGGAAGGCGCTTTTCAAGGCCAAGGACGTGGCCCGGTGGCGGAGAGACGATTGGAGCTCGTCCGGATGAGGAGGCATTACAATCTTTCGCAATCGATTGCGGAGGAGCCCTACCCCGATGCTTGGCAACATTGGGCTTCAGATCCGCATCTCCGAACGGTATACTTTGAATCCTCTTGATCCTCTTGTCGATTTCTTGCTTGACATTGATTTTTGGGTGATTTGATTTTTTTTTTTTTGATAATTTCGAAAATGACCATGTTCTTGGCCTTGGATTTTGATTTTGATGCTATGCATGTTGTAATGAGTATATGGGTAACTCAAAATGTGCATTTTGCTTGAAGAAAGAATTGGCCTTTTCGCCATTATTTTTTTTTTTGTATCCGAAAATTGCATGTGAAAATTCGAAAATTGTGAATTGTGATTTTGATTTTTTTTTTTTTTTTTGAAATTTGAATATTGATATTGATGAATAATGCCATGCAATGAATTTGTGGGTATCCCAAAATGTGCATTTTGCTTGGGAAAAGAACTGGCATTTTTGCCACATTTTTTTTTTTTTTGATATTGAATATTGATATTGATGAATGATGCAATGCATGCATTTTGTTTGAAAAGAATGGGCATTTTGCCAATATGAGATGTATGTATGTTTAGGATTTTTTTTTTGAAAAGTGGGACGGATTTTTCCTCCCGTTGCATGTAAGATGGATGATATGCATGTATGCATTTTTTTTTTTTTGAAAATGGGACGGAGTTTTTATTTCCGTCGACTTCTTGTAGGATATGCATCTTTTTTTTTTTGATGAATGCATTGGGACTTGCTGAAAATTGTTTTCTTTCATGCGAGAAAAATGGGGCTATGCTCATTGTATGCTGTTATGCTGTCGAATTTTTTTTTTTAATGCATGTGTATGCTTTTTTTTTTTGTGCAAATGCAAATGCAATTTTTTTTGACATTTTCTCTCTCTTTTCTTTTTTTTGCAGGGCGGAAACCGTTTTGTGACGGAGCAAATGAACAAAATGAAGACTCGAGGATCGGTGGAGTCCGTGGTTGACTTGTGGGATCGGCTTCCGGATGCGGGCCGAGGAGCTTTGCCGAGTCCGAGATAGATTGTTGTCGAGACGGGGCTCGGGAGTTCGTTGAGTGCTTGAGGGGACCGGTCAAGTTCCCTAAGAGCAAGGGCTTGATGTTTGCTCGCGCAAGACTGTGGGACGCGACCCACACCTTTCACTTCTTCCGGGGGCGAGGCTACGGTTACGCCCTCCGATTACGCTGCGATCACGGGCCTGTCCTTTAATGGACGCAGATTGAGTGGCGGGATGGCTACAGCGATGCCGATCTACTGTGCTCTTCTCGGGATTTTCCCCTATTCCCAAAAAGGGGATGGGGATGGAGTATGCCGTGGTCTACGGTAAGATTGTGGAGACCATAGCGAGTTACGAGGCCGGGAGGAGAGGATAGGCGCCGATCGATCGCTGTGGCCTTCTTGTGGTTTGCTTTTTCGAGCACCTCTTTGGGCATGCCGAGGGACGGCAGCTTTGCCTTGTTGAGGTCCTTGGAGGACATGGAGACGGCCTGAGATGTCTCGTGGGGAGAGGCCGGCCGGCAGAGCTTTACTTTGCTCTTGATAGGTACAAATTTGGGAAGGCCGTGGAGCTCTTTGTACGCTTTGAGTTTGCCCCGAGGTATAAGCTCTCTTTTGCTTTCCTCTTTTTTTTTTTGAGCACGCACTTTTCTTTTGCACCGGATTGATTTGATTTTTACCTTTCGCAGTATGGGCGTTGGAGTTTTTCCACGTCACGATGTGGCGGCAAATGGCGGAGTACGCCGGGCGTATCCGGCCATGCAGCCTTGGTCCAAGCATGCCCGGGAGAAGATAAGCTCCAGTGGGGCGTACGACTCGTGTACGCGGATTGCCTTCCTTTGACGGAGGCCGAGACAGATGAGGGGATGATATTCTTCCCCGGGATCGCTTGAGGTGGCGCACCAAGGGCGCCGAGATTTGGACTGTGCAATGGGAGGATTTTGAGAGGTCCGACTCGCGATGCATATTATCTCGGGAGAGAGGGTGACGCGCCAAAGCATGGCGTGAATTCGCCTGAGGACACCAGTGGAGCCTCCCGCCGATATGATGCACTCCGAGCGATCGGTCCGTGACCTGGGATGATTACCGAGCCGGCCAAAGACTTCTCGGATTTCGTGGCGATTGAGCCATATGCGACATTCGTCTTGAGGAGGCCGAGGATGCCTCAGTCCCTGGATAGGAGGGGCTTGGGATCCCGCGGTACCCTCGGACGGATTTTTCCTATATCCAGGATGGGGTCCGATTGAGGGTGCAGATCCCTCACCGAGCGACTTCCACGAGCTTTCCGGCCTCGTCCGGTATGAAGGTATGGCTTTTTACGCTTCTTTCTTTCTTTTTGTTTCATCATCTTTAGCATCACTTCCTTTTTTGACGCTTTTGCTTTTGTGCGCTGGAGGTGGTCGTCGAGAAGCCGACGAAGCAAGTGATCGGGGCCAAGAGATTCATCAGAGGATGGTCGCTTGCGGGGCTCCTCGTGCTAGAGCGAGGCGACCACGGCCGGCGCCTCGTCGACGGGAGGCTTCCCCTATTCGCCGTAGACTTCTTCGTAGACTCCTCTGTCTCCTCTCCTTGATCCCCGCGCGGTGCCGCTTCGGATCACGTCATTCTCGGGGATCCACACGGCAGTGGACACGTATGGCGCATGGCGGGTCGTCTTCGTACGTCCAGGAGTCCGACGCCTTCACCTTCGGATACGATTTTTTCGCAGATCTCGCTTGCCCTATCGTAGCGTGCCGGTTGGTCCCGACGAGCCTCTTCTCGGAGACGAGGACGATTCTCGAGCCCGAGATTTTCGTGGCTCCCGAGGAGGCGGGCCCGAGTCGCAAGAGGGGCCGGGGGCGTACATCGGCGCCGGAGACTCCGATTGATTTTTTTTTTTTTTTTTTGAGATTTGAGATTGAGATTTAGATTTGTACAAATTTATGCACATTTTTTTTTCTTTTTTTTTTTTTGGGATGTAATAATTTAGGATTTTATTTATGTTTGTTTGTTTTTTTTTTTTTTTTTTTATGCACACTCTTTTTTTTTTTTTTGGAATGTAATAATTTAGGATTTTATTTTATGAATGCAATGCAAGATGAATGCAAAGTGTTGCATGAGCCTTGGTTTTTTTTTTGCAAGGGTGTTTGGTATATGGACCGGTTTGGGGAGGTTTTTTTTTTTGCACATGTGTTTCGAGCAACCGGACGGAATATTCCTCTTTTGATGTAGCAAACTGACCGTTGCAGAATTTTTCTCGGCCGTGACAATCATGTCCGCGCGGATAGGGGCAAACTTCCGACATTGTCCTTTAATTTTGGTTCGCACTGGTCTTGCTTTATTTCAAATTCAAATATCCTCTTCAACCTCCAAATTCAAACAGCCATTTTCGGGAGAAAGAGAGAAAAACCATGGAAAACTTTAGAAAAGCTCCATCAAAATTGTCCCAAGAATCCCAAATGTCATTCTTCAACAAGTTCAAGGATTGGTCCCGGAGATTATGCATGAGAGGAGGTCCTTCTTTGAAGAAAGGTACAAGGTGAAGTGCTTATGGTCTCTCAAGGAATTGATTCCGATTATGAGCTTTTGAGGGCTTCTTCTTCATTTTGGGACACTAGAAGGCATGTCTTTTGCCTTTCCTTCAACGAGATTGTTCCGACTGTCGAAGAATTTCGGGCCTTGCTTGGAGGTCCTGAGGTGGAAGAGATAGCGGTTCCTTTGCCCGAGGGGCTTCTTTTGTTGACAGATTGTGCGTCCTCCTTCATCTTTCCCCTGAGGAAGCGCAAGGTATGATCCGTGGTCCCGATCATTTCGATATTTCCGGTCTTCCCGATGCATTTAGGGGCCTAGGCTTGGTGGATGATGCCTATTGGGATGCCTTTGCACTTTGTATGTTTGGCACCCTGTTCATGGTCTATTCCTTCGGGATCTCGCCATCGGTCTTTGCTGGATGTTGTCGTTCACCGTCGCCCGGCGTAGATGTCGTTCCTTTGATTTTGGGGGAGACTTTTCATGCTCTTGATAGGTCAAGCTACGGAAGACGGTATATGCACGGGGCAGCCTGCTTCTCTTGACCCCGTGGCCGATGGAGCGCTTGGGGATTCTTCGGGAAACTCCCGACATGATCAAGCCTTGGACATTTGCCAGAGGGGGTTGCAGCTGATTTTGATGATCGTGGCTCGTGGGAGCGTTGGATGGCTGGTCTCCGTACGAAGGATATCGATGGTCGGTGCCTTGTTGGCGGGTGGAGACTCGCAGAGTGCTTCAGACGGGTCTCCCGTGGTCATGCTTCCGGGCTTTCTCATCCAACTTCTATATTCCGGCTTTAGTTCTCGAGACAGCTTTGGCCTTGGAGCAGTTCCTTTGGAGGGCTTTGATGATATAGCCACCAGAGTGGTGGCTCCTGCTTCTATGGATGATCCCTCGTTGTTTCCATTTCTTTCCCGAGCATGGAGGTATGATGCCTTTCCTCCTCGGGTTATTCTCAAAGCGTCCGAGACCGGTGTTCCCGACCACTTGGTACCCGGATTGGTATGAGAGGCATCTCGGGAGAGACTCAGTGGCTATTTTGAGACGGCGTGAGGCCATTGTGGGTGCGGAGGACCCGACTGCTTCGAGAGGAGGAGGGCCGAGGCGAGGGCCAACCCTCATGACAGAGCGGAGACGCCGTGACCGATTATGAGGCTTACGTCAAGAGACAGGAGAGGAGGGCTCCTATGCTACCAGCCTAGGTTACAGGAGATGAGGGATGACGCTAGGGCTACTAAGGCCCCGACAGAGGCCGGTTTGATAGATCCCGTCCCTATACCGTAGCTTGGTAGGAGGAACACCGACATTTTTCCCGTTCGTAAAAGAAGACTCGAAGGGGGAAGAAGAGGGGAGAGGCCAAGACGAGTGGCTTGGAGTGACTCCGAGGTTTCCGAGTATCCCTTTCTTGTCATGGCGTACACATTAATTTGATTATGTATCTTAGTTTTTTTAGCAGTTGCCGCTGTAGGAATGAATCGGGCTTAGACTCATCAAAGAGCTTTTAACTTGTAATGAATATTTGAATTGCTTTAGAGTTTTTCGAGACGCTTTCATGGTCTCGATCAATTGTATTGATGCCAAAGTATGGCTTTTATTTGTGCTTTAGACCGAACCGTTTCCGCCGCCTACGTTCCCTCATTTTGAGGAGCTCAGTCTTCGTAGTTCAACCCGACCCTTTTTTTGTTTTTTTTTTTTTTTTTGTTTTTTTTTTTTTTTGTTTTTTTTTTGTTTTTTTTTTTTTTGTTTTTTTGTTTTTTTTTTGGTGCAACCCCGTTTTTTACCTAGGCCGCCCTTCTTCGGGTTTTCAACCTAGTTGGGTATTACTCTTTAGCACTCTTTTTTGTTTTTTTTTTTTACGCGTAGTATCTCGCGCAGCCTTGTCACCATTCACCGGGTGTACAAAGGGATTCCCGTCGAGGTCCGCAAGTTGCATGGCTCCTCCTGAGAAGATCTTCCGGGACGACATATGGCCCGACTCCATACAGCTCCCATTTGCCGAGGGGGTTGATACGGACCGGGGCTTTTCTTTCAAAACGAGATCACCTTCTCGGATTTCCCGATGCTTTACTTTCTTGTCGAAGGCTCTAGCCATTCTTCCTTGGTAGGCCCGGATGTGTTCCATGGCCTTCGCCGGCGTTCGTCTAGTAGGGCCAATTCATCATGGCGACTCCGGAGCCATTCGACCTCGTTGATCCGGCTTTCCAACAAGATACGGAGCGAGGGTATTTCTAGCTCGATTGGGAGTACGGCTTCCATTCCGTATGTGAGGGCAAAAGGTGTTTCCCGCTTGCCGTTCGACCGATGTCTCTCGTAGCCCCGCAGTGCCAGGTGTAACTTCTCGGGCCAATCTCTCGCCTTGGACAACCATTTTCCTGATGATATTTTCCAGAGTCTTGTTTGCCGCCTCGACGGCTCCGTTGGTTTGGGGCCCGTAGGGAGATGACTTGTGACGGGTTATTCGGAATTCTCGCCGCCAGCTTTTTCACATTCCCCTTCGAAGTGGGATCCATTATCTCGAGATGATTTCGGCCGGCAACCCGTATCTCGCACATGATGTTCTCTTTGATGAAGAGGGCTACTTTCCTTGAGTTGAGGATTTTGTAGGACTTTGCAGAGCATCCTTTCCGATTCCTTCGAAGAAATCACCAATCTCGCATCTCTTTAGGCTCTTCCGCAGCTCCCAAATTCACACTCGTCAAAATCTCTTCAGCACTGGGGCTCGATTTTCCTCTTTCCTGACAACCCGCTTAAAGATTTTTTTTTTTGTTTGATTTTTTTGTTTAATGTGTCTCGCTTTCTTTATCTAATGAATTATTATTAAAATTTTTTTTTAATTAATTCATCATTAGTTAAAGTGGCAATCAAGGGATACTCGTAAAGGTTCGTCATTTCATTGAAAACGAAAAGGAATACAACGCTTGCTGCACTCGTAGTCTTTAGGCGTAAGGCCACCTGACGACCCTAGAGACTCGATCTTAACAAAGAGAGACTCGGGAGGACTTGTCCTAGATTGACACAAAGGGACGGGGACCAATCCAAGCTTGGTGATCATTTCCTCCTTGGTCGCGGACGGCCCGAGAGGTTTTCCCAATTTTTTAGCGGCTTTGCCGTTGGTGGCCTCATGACTCTGAACCGTGGCCGTTTTTGTTTTCCTTTCTCAATTGCCGCTATCATCTCTTGACCGAGCCGAGATCAATCAGTCCGGCACCGTATCTCTTCTTCGAACAATTGCCGCATAACTGCACCATCCCAATCATCTCGAGGGAAATTCCGTGGCCTTAGCTTTTGGCACCGTCAATTCGAATTCGTGTTTCGGATCTTCCCGGGCAAGAGGAATAGTGGTTGTGAGCTTCTCGAACCTGTTCCACTGTGTCGTGCACGCTCCGAAGGTATACTCACTCTTCATGGTAGTGGTAGCCCTGTGTATCTGGGTAGGTCCAGAACATTCTACGGACCGGGTTAGCCTTGGTTCCTCTAAACTTGTTGAGGCTATCCCGTAGCTTTAGCCATCCCGCCGTAGGAGTGGGCTCGTGATGTTTCCCCGGTTGTGTGGGACCCTTTACAAAGTAGTCACCTAAATTAGGACCGAAGGGGAGAGATTTAGGTTGTCGACCGACCTTTCCGCGGCAGCCTTCAAATCTTTTTTCCCTTTGCAGTGTCCACCGAGGAGGCCTCATATCCTGTGCCGTGGCGAGTATTCTCGTCCTTTCACCTCGATGAGTTTGTGAGTTCCTTGTTGGTGCTTCCCTGCACCGAGGCCAGGTAGATAGCTCATTTTTCTCATCATTTTCAAGACCGGTGGGATTTTATCCCGAGCGACCGTCGATCTATGTTGCACACTTGGGCCTTGGGAGGCTCGACCGTGAAGCCCGTTAGCATGAGACCTTCCTCGTCATGTTTGATTTCCGTAATAGGTATTCCGCCCGTATCCGTGCCCTCTAAAGTGACTAAATCTCCGTAAATGGTCGTCGATCCCCATTCGAGACGAATTTCACACACCGGTGGAGGCTTGAGGCGACCCCCTTTGACTTGATGCAGCCAAGGTCTTCCCAATAAGGCATTGAAAGTAATCGGATGTCGATAACCCGGAATTCCACAGTATCAATTTCTCGTCCGAACCGTAGGTCTAAAGTGGCGACTCCAAGGACTCGCCGATGTTGAGTCGTAAGCTTGATCGTGAGGGAGGAAGGCTTCAAGTCTCGTAGTCTTGATATCAAGCAAGCTCATGATCTTTGCCAGAAGAATGTTCATTCCGGACCCATTATCAACCAGACCCGAGGGAGGCGTCGTTCATCCAATTGGACCGTGATGAAGAGAGGCTCGTTATGATCAGCCCCAAATTGAGGGAGGTCGAGATCTGTGAAAGTGATTATGTTCCCGTAATGGATGTTTCCAATCACCGTACCACATCATCGGGAGTAGCATCAATAGGCACGAGAGTGCGAGCTGTGCTTTCTTCCAAATTTTCAGCCTTATGGGATAGGACGAAGTGAGTAGAGACCAGTAGGGAAATGTTGGCCTCGTGTTTGCTTCAACCGGGTGAGCACGGATCCTCTTTTCGGGATCCGGAGTTTCACTGCCTTAGCATAGGGGCGGCGATCTTCTTTCGGTGCTTGATCTCGTGGCCTTCTTATCTCGCCTTGGGATTTCCTTGGAAGATCTCGCCTGCAGCGGGTCAACAGATTAACTTCCTCATCGGGCCGTCTCTTGACCGGATTTCTTCAATGCCGCTAAGGTCAACTGGGAGCCCTTTTCGCTATTGGCCACCGGTTCGACGGAGTCTAGTGACAGTGAGGGGCCGAGCCAGACCGGCTCCTTCCCCGGGCGGCCCTTATAACCGCTTCCCAAGTCACAAAGCTTGGGTTTGGGGTTGTGTTGTTGCCCCTCGATGGCCCACGAGCTAGGGCGTCCTCCGATTCACTCTCATGGCCGGCCTTGCTCATAGTTATCATGCAACAAGAGTCGCTATTGTCGGGACTCTGCGGCTTTTCGATCTCATCCCCGGTATAGTGCAGCCATTCTCGGTTCCTTTCGTAATATTCAGTAGTTGGAGATGATTATAGCACTTTGTGTTGGAGGCGCATCCGCATCATGCCGCTTCTAGGACTTCTCCGAAAGCCGACATACATTCGGGGAAGGTGACCTCTTCTTGGGTAACCCCGATAAGGATCGTTACCTTGCTTTCGGGCGGATTTGATCTCGACTGTGGTTATTCTCTCATTTGGGAGAATGGGAGTCGCCTCCTCTTTCTAGCAAATCTTCAACTATCCGCTGGATCGGATGTCCGAGAATCCTTTCCCCAAAGCATGGTAGGCAAAGTGTTGAATTCTAAGACATCCACGTGCTCGCATCCATGAAACTTCATGGCCTTCATGTCCTCGGTCTCATATTCGTCTTCCGGTTTCTTCGTCGCCGCTTGCCGATAACCACCCATTGTGCCTCGGCTCCCATAGGCTCATTTCTCGGCATGATTGTTCCGCATTGTTTCCGGATCCGGGGCCTCGCTGACTCTTCACTCGTCATCATCATCATCATCATCGCTGTCATCGGAATCTTCTTCCCATACTACCGGGATTTCGCCGAGAGGGAACGCGATCAAAACCCGCTCGGGGAATATGGGTGCGTGCAACCGCAAAAATTGTCATATGTTCCCATTCCCGGAAGTGGCAATTGTGACTCACCTTCTCCTCCCGTAAATTGCGGAGGAAGAGTGAGAGGGGGTGGCACGTATTTGACACTGTGTAGGATATAGAAGGAATCCTCCTCTTCCGATTCTTCACCGCTTCCTGGATCATATTCGGCTCTCCCAAAGCCAATTTGCGTAAGTGTACTAGCTCCGCATGCTCTTCGGCCTCTTTGCCGATAAGCCCCAAGACAGCGCCCGCCGGAAGCTTTCTTGTTCGATTCTTCTCGATTGTTCTAACCATCTTGTGTAAATGGTTCTTTCATGTTCTCGAGCGGAACAACCCCAGCTTCTTCTATCGGTTTTCCCTTTATCCGAGAAATAGCGGGCCTCGTATTCTTGCAAGGAGTCTCGACATGAGACCAAGATGGGTTGATTCGCTCGATATCCTCAAGGCCGAGGGGGAATCCGACCCGTGATCCTCGACGAGGTTGGCCACGGTATTTGGGGACTTTCATCAAGATCTTCCCGGGCATGCGAAGATTCTCCGCATTCAATCATATTCACCGATTATGGTTCCTCGCGCCGGATTTTTGATCGTGTTAGGCCCTTCGGGGCCTTCCAACTTTCCTTGCTCTATTAGCCCCCGGATTGCCTTTTTCAGAGTAAAGCAAATTGTCGGGCCGATGTCCGTGAGCTTGATGAAAAGCACAATACTTTGTAGTATCCACGGGAGCATTCGGATTTCCCCGGGGTTGGAAATTCTCCAAAGGCCGCAAAGCAAGCCTTCTTTCACCAAATTCCCTAAAGATGTCATTCAGGCATTCCAAAGTTTTCGAGATTTATGACCCGTGGTCCGGGCTCGACCGGTTTTCCGGGAGCAAAAGGAGTCGTGTTATTACATTCCCGTCCCGCATAGTTAATCATTTCTTTGCCTTTGCAGAGCAGGGGCGTGTTTGCAGGAGGAGCCCGATATCTCGTAGGCGTGTGCAAAGCACTGGTTGCCGATTGTAGGCCTTTTCAAACTTAGCCGCAGAGTTAACCATGGCCCGTAAGTCTCGAGTATGGGAAGTGACCGAGGGAGGCTCTCGCATGTGGTTTCAAGCATGACCGGAAGATGTCCAGCTTGTTCCTCTTCGGAAGGAGGGATGGCCATTTCACCGAAGTTTCGCATTCCACCGCTTGTAAAAGTCCCCAACATTCTCATCGTGGCGCCGCACCGTTGTTTGTAGGTCAACTCTATTTGTTTCCCATTCCAAGTTGGCCTTATATTTTTCTCGTGAAGGCATTGGTAATCTGGTCCCATGTAGCCCGGCTTCGTGTTTCAAACGGAAGAACCACTTTAAGGCACTCGGACTTCAAGGATAGATCGAAATAGTCGCCCAACCGCCGATTGGTACATCCTTTCGCTTTCATCGCCAAGGTATATGTGTCCAAATGGGTTTTCGGGCATGCGGTCCCATCAAAGAGATCCAGATTAGGCATCACGAATTTGTGGGGCGTAGGAACAATGGAGTCCGGTCTCAGAGGCCTAAGGCGACTTCTTGCGCCGGGCCACGATCCGCGCTTTCATTTCTTGTGTTGTTCCATGAACCAAAGCGATGAGGGTCTTGTGGCGGAACCATGGCATTCAAGCTAGTGGCCGAGCTAGAGAGAGGAGCTACCACCGGAGGCGGACCGGTGGAGGGAACGGCCGATCCGGGACGTAGGTGAAAACCCGTCCCGGGCCGAGTTACCCTGGGAGCATGAGTAGGAGCTCGAGCAAAAGGATAGAACCTTGCGGCTTGCCGTTGATTTTCAACCGGCAAAGTAGGTGGAGGCAGCCCCGATGTAGCCGGATAACTTGGATTTCTAGAGTGGGGCCCGTAAGTAGGCTTCGAGTGCGGGCCGCCGTCCCGAATTGTTGAATTGCATGGCCGCTCATGGTGAAGGTGTGTAACCCGGGGTACTGCGGTCCCGGTGATTCGGATGACACCGGATGGAGGCTTGGTAACCCATAGAAGTCTCGAGCGAGGAATGGATTTGTGTGAGGAGCAAACAACTAGTACCGTTCTCGAGGAGGCTCCCGATCGTGGCCCGCAACCAAGCTGCGGCGGCATTCCGAACCGTGGCCGTTGCCGCAAGGTCCTGATTGATCGGTTCCGAACCGAGGCGGGATCCCGATTAGCCGTGGCATTCCGAGATAGCCCCAACCATGAGAAGACATTCCGCACGATTTTGCCCCCACCGATTTCAGTGCCTCGGGCTGCCGCATGGATCCGGTGGGTCTCGTGGTCGGGAGCCGGGCCGACCCGAAAATCGAGGAGCACGGGTTCTCGTAGTGGCACCATAGGAGGTGGGTGGCGGCATCCCGGTGTAGTCGTGGCGACCGAGAGTGGGGTTGGCATCCTCGTCTTCTTCCACGGTGAAGGTGCCATCCGGATTGAGGCCGGCGGCCGCACCGTGACTCTTAATAGCCTCCATAAGGCCGTTTAGCCGTGCTTCCGTCGTAACCTCATCTCGTTCTCGCTAACCGATTCCACCGTTGCTCGTCTCGAGGGGTCCCGGAGGCGGAGTGACGTTATCCCCATCATTACCGGCTGATGCGTACATTCCAAACCCGGAGTCGGAACAAACGGTGAAGCCGACGACGCGCTGACTCTTCCCAACCGATCAAACGGTGACCCGGTGCCCGAAACCAAGCTTTGTGCGGAGTCAAGGGGGAAAGGACACGAAGGTTCGTATGTCCGGGAATGGAAGGAGGGTAGGTGTTTGGGCTTTAGGCTCATGCAACATGCAGCTATTTGTTCACGTTTACTTAAAACATGTTTTATTAACCTAATCGGTTGGAAAAGATTGCTCTTCTTTTTCGCAAACTACTCGATTCCCGGATCGCTGGGCCCCGTCACTACGTCTATAAGCCCCTCGTATTCCACCCGTATTTCGACCTCCCAGTGGTGTACACCCGGCGAGGGTCCTATAGGGCAAGCGGGTCCCACCGACCGAAAGAAAACGATCCTAAAAGTCCGGCGGGTAATCGAGTCTTAACGAGCATTCGATGTAAATTACGGACAAAGCCGACGTCAAAAGTCAAGATCATGTCCGAGGGCTCGACGAAAAGCTCGGCATGATTTGACCGATAAGCGTCCACAATTGATCTTGAC
Organism: Adenophora triphylla var. japonica; assembly: GCA_022495995.1. Lineage (NCBI taxonomy): Eukaryota > Viridiplantae > Streptophyta > Magnoliopsida > Asterales > Campanulaceae > Adenophora > Adenophora triphylla. The sequence goes on from JAFEMH010007766.1 coordinate 74,416, forward strand.
TTGTCGTCGCTAAGCCGTAATTAGGCATGGAATATTCATTAATCCTTGATGACTCAAAGGTCAATGCCGGGAGTCGTTGTATAATTTGTGCGCCGAGCCGAAGTCAAGGCGCCTGGTCAATATCTTGGTCAAAGTCTCGCGGCGGAAAACCGCGTAACTTCGACCGACAGGGTCCCCGAAAGATATTGAGTCGGTATGCCGACAAAGGCTTGAAAGGAAAGGTCTATACACGGACAGTGGCATGACACGCATTTACTAAAAACCAACCGGGTCTCTGACAAAGTGTGTCACTGGGACAAGTGCATGGTCGACACGAGGCTCCATGGGATGTTTGGGTAGTCCCGTGCTCATCCGAGAGGCGTAATAAGACCAAACGGACCGCGACAAGGATTTCCCGGGTTAAGGACGTAGTGTGCAAAGTGTACGGTCACGTGCGCGTAGTGTGCAAGCAAGCCTATATTCTTTTTCTGAGTAAAATAGAGATTTTTTTTTATGTGTCTTAAAAAATATGATGCATGATTTTTTTTTTTTTGAAATTTTCTTTTTTTTTTTTTGAAAATCCCTTTTTTTTTTTTTTTTTTTTTTTGAAATTTTTTTTTTTGAAATTTTTAATGAGCACATAAGCACGTAAGCACGAAAATTCCGACGCTAGGGACATTATTCCGACAAATAAAATTTTGACTTTCTCCGAGGCGGCCAAAACAACATGAAAACCGTGCAAAAATCAACACACACACAAAAATGATTTTCAAAGCCTGACGGAAGCTTGACCTCAAAAGCTTTTTTTTTGAAAACGGTGATACCGGTACGTGGGATTGTTAGACCACACTTTATCCCCGACTCGTGTTAGGAGGCGATAACGGGAAATTTAGTGGTTTCCACCAATATACCAAGTATCATTTTTTTTTTTTTAAAAAAGCTTAATCCCCAGCAGAGTCGCCACTGTGATGATGTGTGAATGTATCGAAAATTTTCCCATTTTTGTTTGAAAAAATCAACGAAACGGAGTCGCCACGCCATTTTAATTTTGAGGGCCAAAACTTTGAAAAAAGCCCGAATCAGAGATTTAGGTTCGGAGGTCATGTTACACGCCGGGAAGGACGTTTAGTGTGCACCCGGAATGCCTCGTAAAACGAGTCTTCCAAGCTGAAAATCATTTGTGTGTGTGTGTGTGTGTGTGTGTGTTTTGGCCAAAATACTTTGAAACTCAGAAAAGTAAAAATTGGGATATCTTTTCAAGACTTTAAACTGATCCCATGATTTTTTGGAAGATTTTTGGATTGAGATTTGGTACTCAAAAGACCTTTTGAAGTTGAGAGCCATTTCTGCCAGAATGAAAAAGGCAGTGGACCTTTGATTTTGAAATGGATTCAAGGGTCTTAAAACTTCATAATCTGGATAAACTCAGAGAATGAAAGTTGTTCTAGACACCTTAAATAAGATTTGTGCGAAGGAATTTTCCATTTTGGAGAAGATTTGAGGGGTCAAAACCTTCTGGAAACCTCAGATATGAGATCTGGATTCCCAGAAGCTGATGAACTAGCCTCTGAAAGAAAATTTGAAAAGAGGAGTTTTACTCACCCAAAAATAAAGTAAAAATATGTCTGAAAGCTCTGGATGTTGGCTACAAAAAGTGTTTTGTAGTCAACACCAAATTCCAAGTTCATCTGTGTCCAAAAATTAAGATAATGGACTGAGGTCTGGGAAAATTGCTACTGGACAGCAACTTCCCAAGAAGGAGAATATGATTTTAAAGGGGGTTTTGCATCCATGCTTGTCCCCATTTCCCTAGGTTTTGGTTAGTGATCACTAGACATTTTAGTGGTGAATCAACTATACCAAACCATCCTTGGGGTACATTAGGACTAAGCATTTCATTTGCTTGGGAAAGGGATTTTTATCCTTTGAAAATGAGATTTTATGCTTGAAAATGGTTTTTAGGGTTTTGAAAATGAGTTTTCTTTGCAAGAAAGTAAGAGAACTTGAAAATAATTTTGATCTTTGTAGAAGATCATCCATGGAGATGGTCTTCCATGGTGATCTTCTTAGATCTAGAGCAAGAAGATGAAAGAACTACATTTTGTAGTTTGCAAATGCATGCATGGATGAGATTTAGGGTTAGGAGAAGGAGGGTTTACCAATCTTCCTTGTGTTCTTGAGTGTTTGGCTTGAGTGTATGAGTGTTTAGGGCTTTAATATGAGAGTGAGTGGATGAGTATGAATTGGGAAAGATTGGAGAGAAAATGGTGACAATTCAAGTGAATTCTCACTGTTTTCTCTCTATATTTCGCCAGAGGTTCGGTGCAAAATGTGTTGTGGCTCCTTATTTTTGTGACTGGAGGGCTCAATTTATAGCCCTCCTGAGATGACAAACTCATCCGCGCGGATGGGAACCCTCAAATAAGCACTCCGTTCATTAAATGCAGCCCAGCTTTGGACAAGAGGAATATTTCTTTTTGAAATTCAAATTAAGCAGCCAGTTTATGTTTCCAACATTTCTATTTATGGTTTTCTTCTTTTGTTTTTCTTTTTGAGATTCTTTTTAAGGTTTAACCTTAAATAACAATGCCCATTTTACCCTCACTTTGTTAGAAAGGTTAGGATTGTTAGGAATTGTTAGAAATGTTATAACTTTCGTTAATTTTCTAACGAAAATTCTAACAAGCTCAAATTGGAGCACTTACGCAGTAGCCCCTCGGCGACGGTGCTTTCGAAGGAAGCTGGTCGTCGATAAGAGTAAGGCTCCATATTTGGCAGATGATCGAGTGATCGGTGGCCGAACCTAGCGATAGGCTACCTACGTATCCCGAATGGGAATCAAGCTGCCGTAGTTCGGGTCTCCGACCCCGGGAGATGATGGCGTTTTAGGTGCCTCGAACCCGATGAGCGAGTTCTCACGGCTAAGGTCGGGAAAGAAACTCGCTGGGATAAGAGATGACCATTTTCGGCCTCCGATGGTTATCCGCTCTCTGGATGATGATTGCGATTTATCGCTTTCCTAGTGATAGCGTCTTAGGTGCCTCAAACCTCGAGATGGCGTTTAGGTGCCTCAACCTTGAAGATGGCGGCTTAGGTGCCTCGAACCTTGAAGATGGTATGTTTTAGGTGCCTCGAACCTTGATTTGAAATGGCCTTTCGGTGGACTTCATCTCTACGCCGAAGGAGAGGGTGACCGCTGGTCGAGGGGCTGGACCTAATGATAGGCTACCTACGTA